>JAWQFJ010035232.1:0-19488 GCA_034096865.1 Theodoxus fluviatilis | reverse complement strand
GTAGGAATCAAAGTTTACAGAAAACGTGCAATTTTATTTGCTTCTAGCCCAAAGGAAATCCCTATATAATCAATGGAAATGCACAGTACTGTACGTGTAAATGAAAGTCGCCCGTGTAAAGTAACATCACACAGTGCAGGTAAAGTATCATCAGGATAATGACCAGGGCCCGTATTCACAACGGCGATTTATCGGCGATTTATTTTAACTCCGATTTATCTCTAAACTCAGACGATTCCAACTGCCTGTTCCGCTCTCCCTTGGCTGGAAACCAGTATATATATCAAAGCGCAACCTAGGATCCTCTGACGAGCGTACCTTATCTAACCGATCAAGATAACGCGGGGCTAGGGGATAAATCGAGAGTTAAAAAGATAAATCGCCGTTGTGAATACGGGCCCAGAACGATTGTTACGCAATCGGACGCAGTATTTGTGTTTGTTTTTCCACAAGAGATGACGAGGTCTTCCTGTAGACATACAAACAACCATTTGCCCGGAGTTCACAAGGTACATGAAGTGCTGGTTCATCTTTCTAAATGAAGTGCAATATCAACATTGCCGAACTGAATCCCATCTATGCAAATGTTGCTGTCTCGATTTGACAGAGATATCAGATACTCAGTTTGAGTAGACCCGTCACATCTGTATGTCCTTTTCCATGCATCTATGTACGCACATGAGCGCGCACACCCACACACCCACACCCCCCCCCACACACACACACATACACACGCTCATAAACAGGCACACACGCGCGCGCGCGAATAAGCATGCAAGTCTCTAATCTACATGTAGAATTGAATAAACAATTGCTTTCAGAAATAGAACCATGGACACATCTAAGAGCAAATGGTCACCTGTGTTTCCAACATGAAAATAATAACAAGAATGGGCTCTTCCTCCAATACCGCCGGATCCTGTTCCTCCCCCCGCTCCTCCCTCTTCCACCCCCCCCCCCCCCCCCACCCCCCCCCACACACACACTTCAGACCTCGTCTCTCTCACCATTCCCCAAGATGTCTACGGCGTAGAATTATATTTCCAAATGTTTCTGGTTCTCTTTTTCTTTTCTTTTCATATCTTGTTGCTTGTGTGCAAACTACTTGGTGTGCAGTATTAATACCAAATACTTACTTAGAGCCAACCATGTGTATGTAATTCCCTTTCTGATGTATTTACCTTTCCGAATGATAAAAAAGTGTCAACCTGTGTCTCGTCTGTGTCCAAACCTGTTATTTAATCAGTGCGCGGTTTACTGTCCCCGTCTGGACTGGTGAGCAGTTTGACACCTGATGTGCCTGAAGTGGCACCCTGCTGTGGGTGGGTGGAAAGAGCAGACCCAGCGCATCCTCCTACAACATCTGTAAGAAGCGATTGACGTTGAATTTTTTTCTCCAAAATGTTCAGAGATGAGCGCTGACAGCGAGCGCCTGGTGGACAGGTTCATGGGGGAGAAAAGCTTCGGGCTTCGCGAGCGCTAGCCGTGAGCGCTCATCTCTGAAACAAATTTATAGGCCGCTCTTCGAAACGAAACGAAACAAAACTCGTCTCTGTTTCCGCGAGACAATCGTGTATAATGCGTCAGTGGTGCTCTTGAGAAAGCCGCCCCTGATTTCTAGCATCGGTCCCGCTAAGCTGAAGGACTGGCTAGTAGGAGAATGTCGCGATCATACCTTACTGAGAAAAACATCTCCGCGGCGCAGATACTCGCATGTACGTAAGTCGCAATACTCAAGCTTCAATTGGTTGTCCCCGATTCGTTGTTCACACGAACAAAAATGGCGGCGTTGCAAATGTGAGATAGCCTACATTATACTTGTAAAGAAAACCTCGTATTAACGCTCCTGGTTTTAAGGGAAAGTAGATATATTGTAGATCGCAATGAAGTCATCCCAAGCAAGTACATGTGGTAGTATCCAGTTAGCATTTTTTTTTCGTCAGTTGAATTTTTTTGGTCCAACTTTCTCACCCAACAGGTTGTACTTTCAAAGCGCTATCTACCTGTGATGAGTTTGCATTAATTATGCTAATTAGCTTCCAAATATGGCTGCCTATGCATAAAACTTTTGCCACTTTTTGACAGATTTCCAGAAAAGACGTTATTGATGGAAACATGTGATTATGCACAGAAGTACAGTACTTAAGGTAACACGTTCAGATCCAAAATGCAGAAAACTACTCTGATCATGTTATTTTTACATCTGAAGTTATGTGAATTAAGTCGCTGATCTCATATTCACGATCCTAGAACTTTACCATACAGAAAGATACAGCTTTGATTATGGGTCATCCAATGAAGCAGGCTATATGAACCCAATACGCCAAGTTTCAAGGAAGCCAAACGTCAGAGCACAGAGATATGATGTATGAAATCTAACACATAGCGGTGAAAATCTGGAAACAGAAAATTGCCTTTGAAGTTTTCATACCTTTTTTAAACCGTTCTTTGTCCACAATCAAGTGTAGTGATTATTTTGGTAAGATTTCATGGTGTTTTTACTCCTGGGTGGGGAGAACCAATGCGAGTTAAGCATCTTGCTCAAGGATGCAACTCTGGGAACCGCGCAGCTTCGAGCGCACTACCGTACCCTTGTGGGTCCAGTGCGCTAACCACTCGGCCACAGAGCCCCCTCATTATGACAGCTGACAGTCAGTGTCTTCCTCCCAATTTTAAAACCATAAAATATTATTTCCCCCAGAAGCAAAGCATGCAGTCATACTCTACATTGAAAATTTATCTACAAAGTGATAAGGAAAATATTGTTTCGGCCCTATTTCACAAACATGACTTAAAAACTGTACTACTGCCGTAACCACGGCACCTAATCGCCTCGCACAACTGCACACAGACAGGGTAAAAAGGACGGGGGTGGTGGGGTGAGGGGTTGGGGTAATATCAAATAATCAGACTAGAATATGACAGTGGAAAAGACTTACTCGTGGTAGAAGGAGCGGCACAATCGGCGAAACCCTGACCTAAGATGACCACGACGACGGTCAGTATGACCAGCCCCAAGTGACCTTGCATCTGGCCATGTCCTGCCATTTTGCCGTCAGCGTCTGTCCGAAGCGTTCAACGGGCAGGCCTGAGCAAAAAATCCAAAATTTTCTCCTGTCGAATGCGACAGATGGGAAGACACTCCGTGAAGTGTTTTCCTGGCTAAAATTGGCACTTTTAAAAAGTGGATGCCAAACGACTTCGACTGAACGCGAGTCTGATGCCACTTTCAGAGAGAGCGACGTTTGCACCAGCACGGCAGCTTTAGCAATGTCTTGGCTATAAATGAGCTGGAGACCTACAAAAGTCGTGCCACAGATGCAGACAGGAAACACGACCAACTTCTGCGTTGGTCAGGCGTCCTCTGTCTATCTCTTCCCTGCCTGTCTGCCGGGCAGCAGAGATTCTGTACAGTAAGGTCTTGGCTGGCAGTGCCTGGCTCTGTGCTGCAGTCCTGCAGCTGGATCGGTGACGCTCCGTCTGTCTCTCTGTCTGTCTCTCTGTCTGTCTCTCTGCCTATCTCGAAGCGCTACTTGACTAAACCGAATCTGGGTCTAGTGGGATGCGTCACTCGGGTTCTTAGAACTTTCAAGCTGCATGCCTTCGCACAAACGCAACGGTGGAGTCTGCCGGAATGCTTTTAACCACATACCCTGTCTGTCCGGCTGCCCTTTCTAAACCCTCTGCAGTGGGCTCTGAATATGACCCAGCTAGGCCACCTGATAACGCTTCGTATATCTGTAACAGGGGGTGATCTTTTGGGGGTGTCTCACCTGGAGGCTGTCGGGTTTCGCGACTGGAAGTGTGTCGGGCGGACCTGCCGTGGGGCGTGAGAGCGAGGGTTTGGTGTTGAGATTTTGCACGATGTATATTTAATTGTGTGCGAGGTGAGTAGGGGCTATGTAGCGGCCAAAAGTTACCCCCGACCAAAAGTTACCCCGGAAGTCATCGCAGAGTTATCTGCTCGGCTCTCTCTTTATGCGATTTACCGCTCCTGCACGTGTTCTTCGCATGGAATATATCCCAACAAACGACGCATTAGTTGCTTTACGAATTTTTGTGTTTTTGGTGCATTTGTGTCGTTTAACACATAATGTAGCGTTCAAAAAAGTTTTTCCCGTACAAAGCCGCCTCCCCTGCCGGAAATAATATGGTAGTCACCTCCCTGTAGTCTATTTTTAGTCTGGTTTTATAAAACGCGACCGTTGACTGACTTAATTCGCACGCCCGGGGAGTTATGCTAAGATCCGGCCTCGTTAATATATCTGCGTTTTGTGACAAACGTTTTGCTCAGCGGTACTGTACTCCATGCACCTTAACGGTCCGCGTGATTCGGGTGTAATCTTACGCTAAACGACGTTCCGAGTGTTTCCGACTTCGACCATTTCAGCAGCGCCAATAAAAGTCGTTTAGCTTAAGATTACACCCGAATCACGCGGACCGTTAAGGTGCATGGAGTACAGTACCGCCGAGCAAGACCTTTGTTACAAAACGCAGACATATTAACGCGGCCGGATCTTATCATAACTCCCCGGGCGTGCGAAGTCAGTCAGGCGGAGTGGCGGGTGCCGTCTCTTTTCAGAGTTGAATTCTCAGCACGTCCCGAGCAGATAACTCTGCGATGACTTCCGGGGTAACTTTTGGTCGGGGGTAACTTTTGGCCGCTACAGGCTCACTTCGTTGGATTCCCCTGGCTGCAGAGCGGTGTTCACTCTTAGGTGAAAAAATGGTGCAATGAGCGGAGATTAAGGAGAACTGTTTTAATGAGGTGTTGATATATTTTGGAGTGTACAGGCATAGAGCTGACGGGCAGAGTACAGACAGGCTGAAAGGGGCAGACGAGCAGAGGGACCGAGAGACGGAGGGAGACTGAGAGAGAGAGAGTAGAGAAGGTTGGTCGGCTATAATTTTTATTGTGTCGAGGGCTGACCATCTTTTTATGATTTTATGTAAGAAGGCTGACTGAAATTTTACTTGTGCTTTCAATTTTACCCGTTGGGTTTTGATTATGGGAAGAGTGGATGTAATTTTATAAGATTGGGTTATTTAGGATGTCGTGTTTGAGCCATATACAAATGTAACTTTTTTTTTCTTTTCTACCTCTGTTACGAACATCTTTACGTTGACTATAAAGACATGTAAGTTACCCGGGAGCTGTTTTATTTCGTTTTGTGGATCTTCGTAACAATATCGCGCCTCTGCAGCATTATTTTTAACAAGAAGAGCAAAGCCCATACGACTCACATGCTTGACCTTGACCTTTACATGATCTTGACTTTTACATGACCTTGACCTTTAGATGACCTTCAAGGTCAATCAACTACACCTAGCAATGACATCATACACTAAACTAAGAAATGTTTTACACATTTTTCCTACCAAAATACATGTGGCCTTGACCCAAGGTCAAGGTCATCCAAGGTCATGCAACACAAAGCTGTTAATTCAAGACATAGGAAGCACAATGGTGCTTATTGGCACTTTCTACCATGAGATATGGTCACTTTTAGTGGTTCACTACCCCATTTTGGTCACATTTCATTAGGGTCAAAGTGACCTTGACCTTGATGATATGTGACCAAATGTGTCTCATGATGAAAGTATAACATGTGCCCCACATAATTATTAAGTTTGAAACAGTTATCTTCCATAGTTCAGGGTCAAGATCACTTCAAAATATGTATACAATCCAACTTTAAAGAGCTCCAATGACCTTGACCTTGAAGCAAGGTCAACCAAACTGGTATAAAAAATAGGGCTTACTTTGCCCTATATACCATGTATAGGTGAGGTATCCAATCTCAAAAACCTCAGAGAAAATTGAGAAAATGTTAAAAATGGCTGTTTTTAGACAACATTTATGGCCCCTGCGACCTTGACCTTGAAGCAAGGTCAAGTCACTATGTATGTTTTTTGAGGCCTTGTCATCATACACCATCATGCCAAATTGGGTGTTGATAGACTTAATAGTCTCCGAGAAAAATCCAACGTTAAAGTTTTCGGACGCCCGGTCGCCCGGACGCCCGGACGCCTGGACGCCCGGACGCCAGGACGCCCGGACGGACGAAACGGGTGAGTACATAGACTCACTTTTGCTTCGCATGTGAGTCAAAAACACAACTCTCCCCACACTCGTTTGGAAATGCTTCTGCTTCGCTTTTGAGTGGGCTGGGGCTTGAAGATAGAAGGTTAGGGATAACGACAGGAGGGGAGGGGTGGATGCGTGGGTGGGGGGTGGGGGTGGGGTTGGGAGGGTAATGAGGATGGAGAATTTAAGTTTAAATCCTCGTTCTCTTTCTGGGAATGCTAGTTGTGATGCTCTGTAGATGTCAACTCTGGAAAACAAGTTATTTCCCTGAAGGGGGGAGTACATTCGAAAGAAAAGGAATGTTAGAAGAGGTAGGCAAGCACACACATACACGCAGTCATACTTATATTTACACAAACGCATACACAAATGCACATACAGACAAGCGCGTGTGCACACACACATATGTACACGCACATATACACGCATATATACACTCATGCACACGCACACACACACACGCGCGCACATACACACACGCACGCGAGCGCGCGCGCTCATCTACACGTATCTCCTTCAAACAGGGACCATACTTGCTTTTCTTTCTTTTTGTGCGCGTACGCTCAACTCAAGTTTGCGCGTTATCTCGTGACCTTTGACCTATTTTCGGGAGGCCGGTCATCACATGTGACGTTGAACTGGGCTGCAGCTGAGGGTGATGTGCAGGTTTGTCATGTAATCGTCAGCAGGCGCTCCATAGTCCTTGCACATCTCCTGTTTGTGTGACATCTCTACTCTTGTCGACATCTTTTTGTCTCACTGTTTCTTTTCTGCCCCCTTCTCTCTCTCTCTCTCTCTCTCTCTCTCTCTCTCTCTCTCTGTGTCTCTCTGTCTCTCTCTCTGTCTCGCACTTTCTGTCTCTCTGTCTCGCTCTCTGTCTCTGTCTCTCTCTCTCTCTCTCTCTCTCTCTCTCTCTCTCTCTCTGTCTCTCTCTCTGTCTCGCTCTATGTCTCTGTCTCTGTCTCTCTCTGTCTCTGTCTCTCTCTCTCTCTCTCTCTCTCTCTCTCTCTCTCTCTCTCTCTCCCTCTCTCAACACATGTTCAGATTTGTCAAACAATAATCAATAACGTACCTGTATCGTCTGCCTTCTGGCCATTAGTACGATCCGCTTCGAGGGCAAATAATACGTTACCGGCAATCCCCCTCGAAACCTGGAAAGACTATTTTAAAGGCCTGTTTAGTAAACATGGACACCACACAACGGGGGATGAAGTGTGGGATGGAGAGCATAATACCGAAGACAATTAGCTGGACGCACCAATCTCTGAAGAGGATGTGACTCTGGTAATAACAAGGCTTGGGTCCAGATGAGTCCCAGGGATCGACGAAATTCCAGGGGAATACTGGAAATTGGCATCGCGTCCTAGGTCACCCCGTTCCTCACTTCACTTTTCAATTCTTTGTGTAATAGACAGTACTTTCCTCTCTAGTGGAGACAATCTTTACTTATCCCTCTCTACAAATCGGGTGATAAACTTCAACCTAGTGTAGAATAGTGGTCCGAGTGCTGTGATATTCTTGATTGTCAGGCGCAGGCTGGAGCTATAGGGAGGCTGTTGGGCCTCTCTACTCCATGACGCAGGACAAAACTCCGTTTAGCAGGACAAACCCGGGTTCCTTAGTGAAGGGTACATATTTTATTCAATCCGCACAAGCTTGGAAACATAGGGAGACCGCCAGACAGACACGCTGAAATGGTCGTTGTCAACTACATTCGGGGACAGAGTACTCCGAGTACTCTGTCCCCGGGGACAGAGTACTCGGAGTACTCTGTCCACGGGGACAGAGTCCTCGGTCTTTGAAATCTCGTCCTTACAGTCACGTGACATACCGGATCTGTCGCGGCTGCCGCTGCGGCCGATCGGCGATTAGAGTAAAAGTGTCCGAGAGAAACCCATTCTCCCCTACCAGCACTGTAACATGCGTGTCCTTTATGCGTCCTTTACGGACCATGCATGCCTCCCTGTAGGCCGGCACTGTATTTAAATAGTTCAACAAATCTTGTCCCATTCGATCGTCGACCGCCATTTTGATAGGTAAACTGCCTGTTGTTGGCAGTCTCGTTCTCGTTCAAATGCCGAGATTTCAAAGACCGAGTACTCTGTCCCCGAATGTGGTTGACAACGACCATTTCAGCGACAGACACATCTGCTCTGCTCCGCTCTCCCGTTTGGTCTCCCCCATTCCAAGAGGGTATATACTCTCAAGAGGGTATATACAAAGCGTGTCACCCTAAAGCGGAAGGGTTAACTTCCCAAATTCCCACGCTCTCCTGGACTCCCGCTCCGGACAGACCGATTCCAGGGTAAACAAATGTCCCCCATGGCCAGAAGAGTGAGATGGACAGATAGATAGGGAACTCTTGGAGTGGACGCTCACAACAACACGTTCAGAAAGGATGACAGCAGAGTCAAACTAGCGAAATGCAGGGTCGCCAGACAGATTCCAGGATAAACAACATGTCACCCATGCTCGAAAAGGGGGTGAGGGGTGGGGGAAAACGCGAGAGGGAGAAGGGGGGGGGGGAGAGAGAGAGAGAGAGAGAGAGAGAGAGAGAGAGAGAGAGAGAGAGAGAGAGAGAGAGAGAGAGAGAGAGAGAGAGAGAGAGAGAGAGAGAGAGAGAGAGAGAGATCTGTAACCTCTTACACTAGTAATTACCGGGGATTTCCTTTGCTATGTACTATGAGTAAACTTTTCATGTCGGTCCTCACAAGTCGCCTGCGGAATTGGGCTGAAGGGGAGAATAAGTCCTGTATCGAGCAGGCCGGCTTTCGATCAAATCACTCTACCACTGATCATATATTTACCCTTTACTCCATTGTTATAAAACACGTGTTCTGCGGCCGTGGTAATTTATATGCCGCTTTTGTTGATTATCAAAAAGCTTTTGATTCTGCTGATAGGGCATGCCTTTGATTTGTTTTGAAAAAAGTTTGGTTCTTCAACAAATTTTTTGAAAAAGATCAAAGCAGTGTATTTCCAAGTTCAAGCTTCTGTGCGATGGGACGGGTTGTGGTCAGACATCTTTGAAGATTCTATGGGAGTGAGGCAGGGCGCAGTTGAGTCGCCAATCCATTTGTGATAGGGGTGGAGGCAAGGCTTGATGGTAGAAGGGCCCAGGCATGAGACAAAATCGCTGCTGCTTTCCACAACTTTATTGTTACCCATGGGTATAGGGGCTACGGGCTGGTCCCAGGCTGGTTGGTACTGGTCCAGACCAAACCCAAGACCATGGTGGCAGTGGTCTCTCCCCCAGATGGGATGGGGATCTCTCAAGAGACTTGTGGTGGTTGTCCGTCTAGACCTGCCGACAGTCCCTCCTTATCAAAGAAATGCACGGACCTCAGGGGAGCCAGGCTTGGGCTCGGCAGTCGCGGATCTCAGTCTATCTCTGAGTTGTGTTTTTCTAATGATAGAAAAAGGTTCATTGCTGCCTTATGCTTACTCGAAGTTATTCACACCAAGTGTTGCCTCGATAGTCATAACAAAGTCACCATTGCAATCAGATGTCTTAATTTAGAGAAAGCATCACATTTGTCTCTCGTTTCTAACAATTTAGGCATAGTGCATGCAAGAAACGACAGGAGGGACTATCAGCGGCCACATGTCAAGTTCAATTAACAAACGATAGGGGAAGGCGGCTCTGCCCCCTCCCGGACTGATAAGCTACATAGTAGGCTGGTCCCACAACATATATAGCATGGGCGTCAGAGACGCAGGATACCTGATAGAGGGAGGAGAGAGATAGAGGGAGGAGAGAGGGGAACATATGTCGGGGGGGTGGGGGGTGGGGGGGAGAAAGTCCATGTAAAGACTTCGGGCTTCACTTCACCCGGTCACATGTATATGACGTATGTCGCAGATTACATACGCAAATATGGAAGGCACGGCATACAACTTTTACCTGGTACGAAAGAGATATTCTCACTTATGTTTGCTGATGACGTGGTTCTGTTGTCAACTACACCTGTAGGTCTCCAGTGCCAATTAGATAACCTGAACAAGATTTCAGGAAAACTAATCCTCACTGTGAATAAATAAAAAGCAAAAGTTATGGTATGCAGAAGGGGAGGATTCCTTGCTCAGGGAGAAAAAATGGATGATTGGGGATACAAAACTGGAGGTAGTAAATTGTTACAGGTATTTGGGGTTTCTTTTTACAACAAAATTGTTCATCTCTGCTGCCCTGGAATACCAAGTGACAAAAGCCAAACAAAAGATGGTCCAGCTTTTAACGACAATGTGGAATCTGCATACCATGAACAAAACCGTATTTTTTATATTTGATGCCCAGGTGCAACCGTCTGTTTTGTACGGATCAGAATTATGGGGATTAACTCAAAAGCAAACTGTGGAAAAAGCACATCTTTTTGCGTGCAAAAGATTTCTCAATTTAGACATGAAATCTTCTAATACAATTTGTTATGGAGAACTGGGAAGATATCCCTTCTACATCAATGCTTTGATAAAAAAAACTGTGAAGTATCGGCTGAAGATTTGCAGAATGCCCGAAAATAGACTTCCAAACAAGCTTACCTCATGATGGTGAACATTAAAGTACCAGAAGAGTATGACTGGGTAAGATTGGTGGGGAAATGTTTATCACAGTACGGATTCATATATATATTTGGGAAAAATCTGGTACTGACGATGTAAAAGGTTTCCTCCGAACCCTGAAGCAAAGGCTACGAGACTGTTTTCGACAGGAGTGGACAGCCAAGATAAATGGCAGTGATAGATTTGCCTTGAACCGATCATTTTAAAAAAACGTTTCAGTGCGAAAATTTTCTTAACTTCATCAACATAAAAAATTCTGAGACTGTTTTATACGCTTCAGGCTTCGTAATAACGAGTTAAAACACAATGTACGATTCAGAGCACAGCTGGATCAGGATGAAAGATGTCCATGCTGTAACGATTTTGAGAACAAAACACATTTTATTATGAGTTGTCCTTTGTATTCTGATATAAGAAGAAAATACGTGGCAAAAAATTGCAAACAAACAGACATAATGACATAACGCACTTATTAAATGGAAGCGATGTACATAAAACGCGCGATGTTGCAATGTTTCTAAATTACAGTATGAACCGTCGCAATTAAAAAATTGACGAAAGAACTCTATGTAATCCATCGTTTAACCTGCAAATGAATCAAATAGTCACCTGTCAGGAACTCCTTCTATACTCTACAACGTAGTTTTATTCGGTCTCAGTACACTAACTGTCCTATATTATCGTCAACCTCGTTGCTAAAATGATGTTCATTGATGTGGTATAATTTTGTTATCACAGTATTGATTGTAAATGTTTTACAGTAAAGATTTTAATTTGATCTTCTCTAAGAATATTCTAAACATGTATTTTGATAACTGTACAGTTTGAACTGCTTTACAACTTCGCATGTTTGTACAGTTATAATCATGATGGGTCGTCGGCCGAAATAAAGATTCAGATATCTCTCTCTCTCTCTCTCTCTCTCTCTCTCTCTCTCTCTCTCTCCTTTAACACTACGTTATCAAATTTAGGGGGCAAAAAATCCAAGGGTACACACCACACAAGAAACTGCCATGACTGACATCATCATCATCATCATCATCGTCGTCGTCGTCGTCGTCGTCGTCATCATCAATAATTCATTTTGAATCTAATGGTTTCTCTTCGAGTTTGAAGGTATATGTGTGTTGGGGTTAAGGTGTTGGTTGGGGAGGGAAGGGGGAAGGGAGAGGGAAGAAGGGGGAAAGGGGAAAATGGTAGACGGTGATACTGAAGGGCAGGCATGCTTGTATGTTTAAATGATGCATTCCACGAAATCAAAGGGAAGAATTTGAAGTGTATGAGTGCTTGTGAATACGTGTTTGTTTGTGAATGTGCCCGTGCGTATCTATGAGTACGTGCGGTGTGTGTGAAGGTGTGTGTGTGCGCACGCGCGTGAGCGTGAATGTGTGTTTGTGTGTATGTGTTTGTGTGTGTGTGTGTGTGTGTGTGTGTGTGTGTGTGTGTGTTTATCTGAGTTCCCTTCATGCTAGCAAGCTCTCTGCAGGACTTACTAGGAATAGTGACTGCTAAATGTCAAATGGAGTGCCTTTCAGTCTAATCATTCACAAAGCAACTGGCACAGCGAGAGAGAGAACGAACGAACGAACGAAACATTTTATTGCATAGGCCTCGGGCCTGTTGCAATTACAATCGCGCAAGAAACATTAATTATGAAACACTTGACAAAACTGGTAGCTTGTCTTGTTTTGGTCGCAAAACACGAAACAGAACCAGAGTCTCAAGCAAAGCACAGCGAATAATTTTTTCCGTGCTGCCCGCCTTGGTGGCTGCTGTCTCAAGGTCGGTCTTCCTCCTCCCTCTCCGACGATGCGCCCGGGGTCACTGGCTGGAGTTGCACCTGGCAGACGAACTTCTTGGAGTTGTTCTGGGGTACAGCGAGAGAGAGAGAGAGAGAGAGAGAGAGAGAGAGAGAGAGAGAGAGAGAGAGAGAGAGAGAGAGAGAGAGAGAGAGAGAGAGAGAGAGAGGGGAATAACTATAATGTGTAGTCCACCGACCCATTAAACTGCTAGGAAAAATGAGAACGAAAAGCAATGTGGCATACAAGAAGTGCTTCATAAGCAGTCGACAACTAGTTTCTGCAGGCGCAACGCACAGTGGTGCCTGGTCTGAGCTCTTGAGAATGTTCATGTTTTTAGTGCCACCTGTGAAGGTTCCTGTCGTGTCGGAGGCGTCGTGCTGGTTTCTGGGTTGTTTACGCCAGCAGCATTTCTGGGAAGCGGGTGAACACCTGGTCTTGATTCAAGGGTAGGTTGGGTGTTTCTGGAATTCGTGCTGGAGGCAACTGGCAGGTCTTCTTGCTGGACTACTCACTATTATGCTGACATTGAGCAGAAGTAGATGGCAGAGATGAAACTAGCTCTTGATCTGTCGTGCTGCCAAAACCACGTGGCTCTGCAAATCCACTTCTTAATTCTCTCGATCGCTTAATTGTTCCTCTACGGCAGGTTGGGTGGATGATGGATGCAGTATTACGGCCTATCAGCCTTTGTAGGCTGTGTAAGGCCATTGACCACGTAAATCACATGAACAGGTTAGACTATGCGTATATCAAGTCAGCTATTCATCCTACGAGATCTCGTTCACCGTACTTCGGAAGTCTTCCAACGTTCCCTCTTTGTCAGGAGATGAAACTATAGCACTCTCATCCTCGAGATATTGTGTCTCTGTGGCAGATGGGTTCTCATTGGGGACCAAGGCTGCTGCTGCTTCGAGGGGGTCATCAGAGAGGGGTCAAGGGTCATGTGTGAGTATGTGCCGTAGGCGGCCGGCACTTGGGAACGAGAATTTTGTGCAAGATCGTAAGCACAAAGTTCTCATCGAAACATCAATTTCGATTTGATTTGGTTCCGAAAAAATATATAGTTATGTCTTTGCTGACCCTTCTGACGATGTTCTCTTGCTCGTCGTGGTCCAATCGTTTCTGGTCTGGTGTTTTCTTGCGCGAGTAGCCGCTCGAGAGAAATGGCTGACCTTCGCGCTGCCTGCATCTCATCACCACGACAACACCTCCAGGTTTACCATCCACTTTCAAACTTGTCGGCTCCTCCGTTCCCGAAAGCAACATTCAGAGGGGCGTCCTAATACACTAGATGACTTGTTACTCGGTAAAGATGATGAATATTTTGACAATGAATATGACGTTTATCGTGCTGTATAGTATGTTCTGTTTGTTCATTCAAATGCGTTGAAGCAGTTTATTTACCTATGAACTGCTTCACATCGGGGCACAGTGCAAGGTTTGTCCGCCGTGATGTGATAAAGCTCTTTAATGTGTGCGGTTTGAGCATTCATCAATGGTTAGAAAAGTTGCAATATAAAAAAGAGCACCTTTACCTAATGGCCATCATTCGCCATAGAAAATGTCTCTGCAATGGGGAAAATCTTCTGCTTTGATTATTATGGAGCCTCGTCATTTCAACTACGACGACACACTGATGATGTAGGTCCTGCACTGATGGAAATTGTTTTGCTATTTAAAAAAAATTCGGTGCATGAAAACTTAGACACTTATTTGCTAATAAAGAGCTGAATTATCGACATTTCTTTTTCTCTCAGCAATTTATTTGAGGCAGAATAAGTGCCTAGCAGATTTGCTCAAGCTGACATTAATGACAGGCAATCCTCATCAAGATTATTTACAGGATGATACGTTCACATATTAAAGAAAGAGTTTCTCTGGATCCATTTCAGTTGAAGTGAAAAATCTCAGACGCAATGGCATGTTTACAATATAAATGAGTTATGGATCGAAACGAAACGACCGCACCCTAATTTTCTATTCCCCATCACCAGCCCACCTCATTTGCGTGTTTTTATCAAGACAGTTTGTATACTCATCCTTTACCCATACAAATGTCGATGGAGTTGGATGTACGCGGTGTAAAAATGGACCGAGGACACTCAAGGCCGGTTAAAACCCACAAGACCACAGAGAGAGATCAAGAAAGAGTCCCCGTTTTACTCGATTACCAGTTCCGAACGTAGCCCGTTGCGGCGTTCGACATTTGAGTCTTTCACAGGCCAAATGAGCGACAAGATTGCGGTCATTTGAGCGCATGGCACAATCCATTTGAGCATCTGGCACAACCCATTTGAGCGCCTTGCACAATCCATTTGAGCGTCTGGCACAATCCATTTGAGCATCTGACACAACCCATTTGAGCGTCTGGCACAACCCATTTGAGCATCTGGCACAACCCATTTGAGCATCTGGCACAACCCATTTGAGCGCCTTGCACAACCCATTTGAGCGTCTGGCACAATCCATTTGAGCATCTGGCACTACCCATTTGAGCGCCTTGCACAACCCATTTGAGCGCCTGGCACAACCCATTTGAGCGCCTGGCAGAACCCATTTGAGCGCATGGCACAACCCATTTGAGCGCCTGGCATAACCCATTTTAGCGCCTTGCTCAACCTATTTGAGCGCCTGGCACAACCCATTTGAGCGCCTGGCACAACCCATTTGAGCGCCTGGCACAACCCATTTGAGCGCCTGGCACAACCCATTTGAGCGCCTGGCACAACCCATTTGAGCGCCTGGCACAACCCATTTGAGAGCCTGGCACAACCCATTTGAGCGCCTGGCACAAATCATTTGAGCGCCTGGCACAACCCATTTGAGCGATTGAGTTCTTGGCCCCTGGAGCGAATAGGTAAGACACACTCACACACTCACACAACCCCTGGTCGGAACGACTGTTGGGGTGCCAGGCTCGATGCTGCACATGGTCCGTCAGTTGTTTCGGACTCAGGTTGCATGGAGAAGGGTGGGGACATCCGTGTCGGTCCATTGTTTGACTTTGTCCATCCAGGATTTCCTTTGCCGTCCGCGCTTTCTCCCTCCCTCAGCGGTGCCCTGGAGCATTGTTTTAGCAAGGATGTCGTGCCGTGTGGTGTGGCCATACCATCTCAGGTTCCTCCGCCTGACAAATCTTATCAGGGGTTCGCTTGCCAGCTACTGATATGATCTGCTGCAAGACAAAGTCACTGGTTTGCAATCTCTGTACGGGAGTTCAATATCTTCCTGAGGCACTTCATAATACGCAAGGCCTACGTGACCAAAAGAGCGACTCTATTAATGTATTTTCTTTCTTTTTTTACTGCCTCATTATCACGATGAACATGCTCATGACGCGACAAGACGAGATTAAAAAGTTTAGAGGCCAGTTTTAAAGGTGGCCAAGGATGGACTAGCCCTCAGACCCTCAGGAAGTTGGTTCCAGAGTCTCGGTCCAACAACACTGAAGGAGCGGTCACCGAAGCTCCGTAACCTTGTTTGTGGGACAGTCAAGAATCTTTTGTTTGAGGAACGGAGACTCCTTGTGGGGTTGTGAGGTCTAAGGAGTTCTCTGAGGTAGGCTGGGGCTGCAACAGTTTCACGCTTAAACACGATGGAGAGGGTCTTAAAGTCCCTCCGTTGGTGAACTGGAAGCCAATGAAGGTCACTGAGCATAGGGGTTATGCGAGCCCACCTTGGCAGTCGCTTCACTACCCTAGCTGCAGAATTCTGAAGACGCTGAAGTCTCTGCAATTGACCGTTGTTTGCAGCAGTCAGCAGACTGTTGCAGTAATCTAGATGGGACAGCACAAGGGTCACCACCAGGGCTGCTGCGGTCTTTTCAGTCAGACAATCCCTGATACTCCAAATGCGGTGTAGGTGCATGTAGCCTGAGGAAATGATTTTACGAATTTGGGGGTCTGGTGACAAGTTTTGATCGAACATGAGCCCGAGATATTTCGCAATTGTGGCAAATGTTATGTTTGCCCCCGCTATTTTATTAACGCCCTTTAAACGCAGAATTACTCTATTTCTGGATAAATCACAATAAAATATGGCAACATTTTGGTGTAAATGCACGTGTCGGTTTTTAGTGTGGGTATGCGGACATTACTATATCGAGCATTTTGTGCGCATGTTTCGATGAAGACCGAGCTGTTTACTTCAACTGAATTCATTTGCAAACACATTTTACAGTACAGTATTCCCACATAGAAACAGCCGCGAATGATATTCATACCATTTCAATGCACTCGCAATCATATATTTGCAGCCTTTCCAAATAGAAACAGCCGAGAATATTAACGCTCAACTGTCCAATGGAAAACTAACATTCCGCCCTTCATGTGGGACACACTACGGTTTAGGGTGTACATAGTCGCTTAAAAAAACGTCGGCACTCAGATGTCCATATGCCGTCCACTGTCGGTTTGGCGAGAAGTGCTTTTAACTATGCATTCTGAAATAGCTTTACGTGAACATTTCTGGTGATTGGATGTGCAACTATCGGTTCTAACTTGTTCGGGTTTCCGTTTCCTACTGGAATACAGGCTGCAACTGTGCAGTTGAATTTTCATTCGAGTCTTATTTGCTATTTTAAAAGAAGAAGAAGGTTTTAGCGAGCATTCTGACTGATTTTTACATACACGTATAGAATGTTTGAATGAATATGCATCAGTTCAAATTTTGTTAATGATCCTATTTCCTACAGGGATCTGCACAGAGTGCAACTGTGCATTTGAATTTGCATTTATTCGAGTCTTCTTTGCTTAAAAACAGTATTTAACTATGCATTCTTGCTGATTTTGTCTGCAAAGATATAACTACCACATCAAAATGCCATCTCATTTCCTAACAATGCTTTTTTCTTGTTCGAAACGATGTGTATTCTTTCACTGTACTAAATCGTCATTACGTAATGCATGTCTTCTGTAATTTTTAGAACCACCATTCCCGCAAAGAAAAACAACAGATCCCTGAGTTGTTCACATCAAAGAGATATACAGAAAAACCTGCCATGCGATAGACAGAGGAAAACTTTAGTTTACACAGCCTTTGGGAGGATCAAACGTACGACCCCCGGTGGATGTCTTAATGTAACTCCGCACTGAGAAATGAGCTGCATTGTGCTCTCGCTTGATTTTGAGTTGATGTGTAGCATTTCTAAAAGATGGTGAGAACCATAAAAAAGTATATGAGTTGCTGCAAAGCAATATGCAACTGAATCGTGCATCCTTAGGAATCCATGTTTCGAAGTATTAAAAAATCAGAGCTCAAATTCGGACATTGTCGGTCTTTCTTTTTCATAATAAAACTATCAATGTATCATTTTCATTAAAATGCATTTGTAAACACATAACTGCAGATCGACTTACATTTTCAGGTACTGTTAAAGCATGGCAACGAATCAGTTTTCTATTTAGAACTCAGAATCGACCACCACGCCGCCTGCCCACGACAATGGACTTTAACTCAGTTCTGCTTGAGGCTCACTGCGACTCAGTGTAGGGTGTGGGGGTCACAAATGCAGTAACCCCTTCAGTGTCGTCATCGTCCAGCTCATACCGCAGCGAGCAGTGAGAGCGACCGTGGTACCAACGCCTGGAGACTAGTCGTGGTGCCAGCTCATCAGTCACAAGGTCTGGACTTCGCCATGCTCACCCCAGTGGTCTTACGTACGGAGCGAGAAAACTGAAGGCAGCCAAAATAGCGCAGACCAGAGGCGGGTTTCGCGGAGTCAGTCCTAACGCATCGTACGCGCTCCTCTCGCGGCACCAGAGGCGCGTTTCGTGTCGAACGTTTTTTTAAAGAAACGAACGTTCAGGTCAAGCGCTCGCCAAGCCCAAAGCTTTTCTCGTACGTGAACAAGTCCAAGGAAGACGCGCGAGTCCTCATCTCCAAAGTTTGGAATGCCCCTTAAAACGAAACGCACCTCTGCTCCCGCGAGATGATCGCACAGCTGAAATGGTCGTTGTCTGGAACATTTCCGGACACTGTACCTGAGGTACTCTGTCCGATCGGACAAAGTACCTGAGGTACTCTGTCCGATCGGACAAAGTACCTCAGTTTGAAATCTCGGCATTTGAACGAGAACGAGACTGCCAATAACCGGCAGTTTCGAAAACTTTCAAAATGGCGGTCGCCGTCCCAATGGGAGAAGATTTGTGGAATTATTTGAATAGATTGCCGGCCTACAGGGAGGCATGCATGATCCGTAAAGGACGCACGAATGACCCGCAGGTTACAGTGCTGAAAGGGAAGAATGGGTTTCTATCGGACACGTTCACTGTAATCGCCGATCGGCCCCAGCGTCAGCGCGGCAAACAGCTCATCACAGAGACTTTGTTTTGCGACGGCAGTGGAAATTGCCTAAGGGCGTGTGGGGGTATTGGTGCCTGTGTGGAAGGTATGTGGTTGCATTAAGGGCGTGTGGTGTGGTTGGTGCCTGGGTGGAAGGTATGTGGTTGCATTAAGGCTAGCTCCAACCCTCCCAATTGACCAAAATCGTCATTTTCATGAATAAACTCGATTTTCGTATTTTGGCACCATCACAAGGCCATCGGTATGTCACGTGACTGTAAGAACGAGATTTCAAACTGAGGTACTCTGTGCGATCGGACAAAGTACCTGAGGTACTTTGTCCGATCGGACAGAGTACCTCAGGTACAGAGTCCGGAAATGTTCCGGACAATGACCATTTCAGCGAAACTACGGTGTGGAACTCGCCTCTGAGGTGCGTTTCCCAGGACTAGGATAGGCCAGCAAAGTTAATCAAAGGCAAAAAATAGTTTTTCTTCTACAGGAGCCATTCCATGCAGGCGCTCGCCGTGAGCGCTCATTTTCGAACATAGCCATGTATTTATGATATATCCGAGATGATATCATCCGAAACAAGACGCGCCTGTTTGGATTGCCTTTGACTAATTTTGCTAGCCTATTTTAGTCCTGGGAAACTCGCCTCTGGTGAACGCAGTTTTGGCTGGCCTACAGTTGGCTTGCTCCATGCATAAGGCCTCAAGACAGAAAATGCAGACGAGCCTCTTTACCGGAAGCTTGATC
>JAWQFJ010035229.1:5000-13961 GCA_034096865.1 Theodoxus fluviatilis | reverse complement strand
GGTCAAAAGTACAGAGGTGAGCAGAGGGTCAATTTCAATACCCATCAGTGAAACTTTGCCTCACAAACTCAAACTTCAACACATGCTGACTTCAAACTTGCTGTGACTTATTCAGAATTGAACAATGTTGCTAGCAAATAATTTTTTTCTCACTAAAATTGATAGTTGTTGAGTTATTAGCATTTGTGTTAGGAATATTGAGTTTTGGGAAACAGAGAAAGTGTTACACATTCCAAAAGGCTCATTTTCAAGCTCTTTTTCACACACACAAAAAGTAAATCCTAATAATTATTTTCTGCCAAAGTTGTTTTTGGGAGACCTTCTTTTCAACAGACTTGCTGAGAAATAAAATTTGTAATCCAAAATAATAATTTTGATGTATAAAGTCTGTTCACAACATTTGTGTAACACTAGCACCATCATCTTCAAAGGTTAAAATTCCACACAAAGAGTCTGTCTTACCCCATGCAATCAGTGTCACTACATGCTACAATGGTTGTATTTCATGGTTAAGTTTTTTTAAAATCAGAAAACTTTTGTTTTGACTTTATAAAACAACATTTTAACGACCGAGACAAAAATTGCGTTAACATTTTGCAACTTTATCTTCAAATAAATCAAACATGTTTAATCTTTTTTTTTACATGAAGTGGATTTTCCTGCAATTGTGTGACTGCAAAATAATTGTGTGTTGCAAAAATCTAGATATTTGATATATTTTATGAAAAAAATGAAAACAAGTTCCGGGCCTTATTAGTTGTGTACAGACCAAAGTGCTCAATTTTGAGGGAAAACAGCTAAAATCAGATGGTGTGTGCATTATTATGTTATCAAGTTGTTGGTAAATAGGACTATTGATTATTCAGCTTTGCTGTGGTCTTTTTGTCAGGACTGAAATCACACTCTGCATGTACTTTTAATGAGGAAAACCATGGCAAGTGGAATTAAGAATGGTGTTAGTGTTGTGAACATCCAAAAACCACAAAAATCAACTTTAAAACTTGGTGGGGATAAAGAATTAAAACCTTCTGGTTAAGTTCTACATTGTTGAACACAGACACACTCTCAAGATTCCATTTAGGCACATTTTTAGAAAAACACACTCTGTTCACAACATTACGCACACATCTATGTGTGTAATGTTGCAAACAAACTTATCTAGCTATATACAGAAGGCCAAACAATAATTAAACCAAACCACCATTTCATTCTACATGTATTATTACTATAAACATTCTTGTACAAGAATCAAACCAAAATTTTGTTTTTCTAGATCTTTCATGTAGTTCATAACAATACACCATCCAGTTCATAACATTACACCATTAAAGTACATTACAAGAGCGACAAATATTCAATGGCTATTTTAAGTTTTAATGAATACATCAATGTTGACAGAATATTTAGTTTTGTTAAATTGAATGTTTTGGTGATCAGGAACTGTTTCATCACACTTATAAAAATTGGTTTTGTGTTATGTTGTGAACAGAATGGTGTTATGTTATGAACAAACACACACTCTTTTTTTTACTGCACGTAATAAGAGCATGGTGTGCATGGGAAGGAGTGCAAAATGTAGCTGTCTTCCTTATGCACCTTCTGAAACATTGTTCCTGATTCAGAATGTAAAATTTGTCACTTAAAAAAAAAGAAAAGAAGTTTGTCACGGTGTAATGTTGTGAACAGACATTGATCAGAATTCAATTTTTGGGGTTTACAAAGAGTATATTCAATTATTTTTATTTTCTGGTTTCATTTTTAAGTTTTCTGATGTCCATTGCTAAACTTGGACTGTGAGAATAAGTACATAATGGTCCAACAGATGTGCTTAAATGGAAAAAATGTAACCATTTAAAATGGTCGAAAGACTGAAGTATGTATCTAATGATATATGTGCACGTCCACAATACTGGCAAATGAATGTGTGACAGGCAGGTGGAAAATAGCAATGGTGAATAGCAATGGCGGCCAGCTTGGGTGATGGATTTCCGAGAATGCTTGTGGTCACGATTTGAGTGAATTATCAATAAAAGAGGCATTATTTCACAACACAAGTCCTTTGAGCATTATTTCAACTATTCTAGAAATTGTTATTAACCAGATTATGAGTCGGATGGACCGCCGAAAGCAACAACCCATGTGCGCAGCATGACGTAAGTTACTTCTGCAGCAAGCGGAAACGAAGCCTTTTAATTGGTCAAAAATAGCGTGTAAAGGTCAGAAGACATGCGCAAACAGTGTAAACAAGCCCGAAAGACAAGGTGAAGGTTGCCTGTGTGGTTTAAAGCAGAAATGATTTTGCGACATGTTTGCTACACGAGTAGAAAACGTAAGTTACCGGTGGAAACGATCGGAACCGACTTCAGAGATAAGCTCTATCACAGTGTATTATCTATGTGCATTCATTATCTTTTTATTTATTTCGATTGTGAAATGAATGAAACACAATCATGACTTTGGTTTTCTGCAATTTTACCACTCTGTGTGTTGTTCAATTGTTTTTCTTCTCCCATGGCGCGACGGAAACCAAAGTAACGAACGCATTGCTCTTTTTTGAGTGGCCAATACTGTTACTTTTCTTCTAAAAACCCAGTTTTTAATAGCATGAGTAAAAAATATGGTGTTGGAAATGCATATTTTCACCAAAGATTCGCCTTTTGAATGCATCTCAAAGAAGAACTCGAGCAAACAAAATCTGCACTCGCCTAATGTCACACTTACCGGCACCATTTTGTTCACAAGCAGTGCCTTTATTTCGTTTTTGTGAACCTCATGGTACCGAAATGAAACATATAAACACGCAGACTCTAAGAAAAACATTTCATGAAGCTATATCATCACAAATCATGCCCATCTGGAGCTTTTAAGACTTTAGGAATCATAATTTTGTGAGGGCAACCAGCATTTCCGCCATTTTTGCCAGTATCGTGGACGTGCACATATACATTCCCAATGCAATTGCTTTTCTTTAAATATGTGTTTGTTACATTTAGAATACATCTAAAAACTGTTTAATACTAAAATTGACATATTTAATGCTTAAAGCATGACTTTCAATGAGGAATTGTGTTGTGGCGTTATGTTGTGAACAGACTCGTTATTATCTTTTCTATAGTCTTTGTTTACTAGTTTTCAGTTCAAATTTGTAATGTGTATGACAGTTTTGACTCATGTGGTGAGTTCTCAAGATGTAATAATAAAGATTTCCACTTTTTAAAGTCTATACAGTGTGTGTTTGAAATGTGTGATGGTGTTAATGTTGTGAACAGACTCAAAATCTTTTTTCAAAAATGCAACCAAACAAAGCATCATCTTAAATTTATGTGTTGTGTAGTTGATTCTCATGACAAATCCTACCATATTCATGCAAAACTGTTAAGTTTTCATAAAGTTTACTTTTAGGAACTCATGTAACAGCTCTCTGCTCACCTCCGTACTTTTGACCATAATAAAAATTCCATCTAGTTTTCACAATTTAAACCTATAATGCTTTCAAAAATTGCTGATTTAGGGTCCGCAAGTGGCAGGCACATTTGTTGTTGTTGAAAAGTTATGAACTACATCGAAATGAGATATTGCCGTGATTATCGAGTGACAAAACACGCGAATCACTTCCTTACTTAAAATTATAAGTGAAAGCAGGAAATTAACGATTTCATCAACAACTCTTCGTGAAATAGTACTTCGAAAATCTGAGTTCATAACCCTACGACAAATCGATAACAAAAACTTATTTTTTACCCGTTGATTGCAAATTGAATTGGCTCCGAACCCGCCAAAACCACGTGCACTCATTTGTGAAACAAAACAAGACAACAAGCAACAGTGCTGTTTGAGAAATAAATGAAATACAAACAAATGTTTATGGCAAATCAGTTCATAACGCTGTCAACAAAAGTTACAGCAAAACATTTACCTTCTTTCTCTTCGCCTGAGGCAGACATTGTCGATTTTTTCCAAGCAGAATCCCAGGCTGTGATGCTTTCGAGTCGAAGTCAAAGGAAAGAGGTCGCATCCGCATTTCTGATTTAGTATCCATCCGATCAAAATGTAGTTCATAACTTTTTGTCTTACAGCAAACTCGCACATTTCACCAATGTAGACCAGTTCTGTGGAAACCATCGCGCTGACCTCAAATTTTAACCCAGCAAATGTTACTCTAACATAGTCTCAACAACAACTTTGAGTAAAATAATACAGATGTACAATGGCGGATTAATAATAACAAAAAGAAGTTCCACTGTTTCTTTTACAACAATTCGTTATGAACTACGCATCGTTTTTTCTCGGCAAATGCGCGGCGCGTACGCAAACTTTTACGTTTGCAAAATAATCACGGAATTCGTCAACATTTCTAGAACCCACAAACTTTATTTTGAGGTGTTTAGGCCAGAGGAACTGCACAAAAAACCGATATGAAGATACCCATCGAAAAATGTCCGGTAAAAATCGGAAAAATACGGCCGATTTTCCGCATAAAAATCATCGCAGAGAACAAACTAACGATAGCGGCAATTCATGTAAAGTGAAAACAGAAAGATTAACATGTCTTGGATGTAAAAATTCTCTTTCCGTTCACATTAAGCAATTCTGCTTTGAGAAATCTGCACTTGAATGCAGTGAGTCGGTGAAAAGTACCGTTCGACGCCATTTCTGAGCCAAGGCCATATATAGTCTTTCCAAGCAGTTCATCTATGAATGATTAGCTTTTGATTTACAGGGACTACACCGAACGTCTTTGAATTTGAAGCAGTATTTTTAAAATAGAGAGCATTCAATTAGCAATACTTGTAATTTGCTACTTGTGCGATGCATTAGGGTATGTATTTGCTGCCACATTGGCAATCAGTGTTGCTTGGATAAGCATAGTACTTGTTCTACTGCTAAAACTCATTCCCTGATAACCACCAGGTTTTCCTGCAATTATTGCCCATTGTGAAAACTTGGTATTTGAAATATTGATCTGCATGTGTGAATGCATTATTGAGGGGGGTTGGGTGTGTGCACACATGCATGCATATGTGTGTGTGTGTGTACGTGTGTGTGTGAATGTGTGTGCATGTATGTGTGTGAGCATTTGTGTATGAATGATGTGAGTATGCATATATAAATTACCCCCAAAAGGATATGAAATGAACTGGAGAAATTTAAAATGCTGACATGAAGTACAAATCCCATTAGCTTGAATTGGCTACTGTTCAGGGGCGGATAGCATAGACGCAAGGAAAACCAAGATCAAGTGAGGAATAGGCTGGTGTCAACATGTGTCAAAAAATGAAAGCAGATGTAAAGGCAATGTAAATGCTACTTGGAGCTGATTGTGTGGGTTCTACTGGAGCAGGCCCCCAAAACAAAAACACCACTACATTCCAGCTGATGAGAGAAGTATGCGATGCTTGATATGATATTGGCCTCTGCCTCGCTGGGTCCTGGCATAAGCTGCACGCCCCAGGTATCACATGTAGTTGCTATGGACACCGTCTGTAGTGGTATCATTTTCAGTTCCTCACTCCGTGTATGTGTTGATGTTGCAGGTGACAAAGGTTCTGGGCAGGACAGGCTCCCAGGGACAGTGTACCCAGGTGAGGCTGGTCCCTACTCTCCCTCACACACCTCTCTCTACTGTACTGTGTACCAAGGTGGCATGAACTAACAAGCTCGGTGTCGTTTCTGTAGTTTTTTGACTCACATGCGAAGCAAAAGTGAGTCTATGTACTCACCCGTGTCGTCCGTCCGGGCGTCCGGGCGTCCGTGAAAAACTTTAACGTTGGATTTTTCTCAGAGACTATTAAGTCTATCAACACCAAATGTGGCATGATGGTGTATGATGACAAGGCCTCAAAAAACATACATAGTGACTTGACCTTGCTTCAAGGTCAAGGTCGCAGGGGCCATAAATGTTGTCTAAAAAACAGCCATTTTTCACATTTTCTCAATTTCTCTGAAGTTTTTGAGATTGGATACCTCACCTATATATGGTATATAGGGCAAAGTAAGCCCTATCTTTTGATACCAGTTTGGTTGACCTTGCTTCAAGGTCAAGTCACAGGAGCTCTTCAAAGTTGGATTGTATACATATTTTGAAGTGACCTTGACCCTGAACTATGGAAGATAACTGTTTCAAACTTAATAATTATGTGGGGCACATGTTATACTTTCATCATGAGACACATTTGGTCACATATCATCAAGGTCAAGGTCACTTTGACCCTTATGAAATGTGACCAAAATGGGGTAGTGAACCACTAAAAGTGACCATATCTCATGGTAGAAAGTGCCAATAAGCACCATTGTGCTTCCTATGTCTTGAATTAACAGCTTTGTGTTGCATGACCTTGGATGACCTTGACCTTGGGTCAAGGTCACATGTATTTTGGTAGGAAAAATGTGTAAAGCATTTCTTAGTTTAGTGTATGATGTCATTGCTAGGTGTAGTTAATTGGCCTTGACCTTGAAGGTCACCTGAAGGTCAAGGTCATGTAAAGGTCAAGGTCAAGCATTTGAGTCGTATGGGCTTTGCCCTTCTTGTTGACTCACATGCGAAGCAAAAGTGAGTCTATGTACTGAGCCGTGTCGTCCGTCCGTCCGTCCGGGCGTAAAAAACTTAAACGTTGGATTTTTCTCTGAGACTATTAAGTCTATCAACACCAAATGTGGCATGATGATGTATGATGACAAGGCCTCAAAAAACATACATAGTGACTTGACCTTGCTTCAAGGTCAAGGTCACAGGAGCCATAAATGTGGTCTCAAAAACAGTCATTTTTCACATTTTCCCAATTTTCTCCCACGTTATTGTGAATGGCGACCTTAGCTACAAGTGGTATATAGGTCAAAGCAAGCCCTATCTTTTGATACCAGTTTGGTTGACCTTGCTTCAAGGTCAAGGTCACAGGAGCTCTTCAAAGTTGGATTGTATACATATTTTGAAGTGACCTTGACCCTGAACTATGGAAGATAACTGTTTCAAACTTAATAATTATGTGGGGCACATGTTATACTTTTATCATGAGACACATTTGTTCACATATCATCAAGGTCAAGGTCGCTTTGACCCTTATGAAATGTGACCAAAATGGGGTAGTGAACCACTAAAAGTGACCATATCTCATGGTAGAAAGTGCCAATAAGCACCATTGTGCTTCCTATGTCTTGAATTAACAGCTTTGTGTTGCATGACCTTGGATGACCTTGACCTTGGGTCAAGGTCACATGTATTTTGGTAGGAAAAATGTGTAAAGCATTTCTTTGTGTATGATGTCATTGGTAGGTTTAGTTGTTTGACCTTGACCTTGAAGGTCACCTGAAGGTCAAGGTCATATAAAGGTCAAGATCAAGCATGTGAGTCGTATGGGCTTTGCCCTTCTTGTTATTATTATTATTATTATTATTATTATTATTATTATTATTATTATTATTATTGTGCGTGAATGAGTACGAATGCTGCAATGCACATGTCTGGGGTGAACATCTATGATACACCTCCTCCTTTGTGTGACTGTGTGAGTGTTAATTCAGCGTCTATGACATGCCAAAGCAAAACAAAACATGTCATAATAGGAGCTTCCTGAACCTATCCATCATGTTAAAAATATATGATCGATTGTTTCCTGGGCCGATAGCTTGCAAGGGGGTTTAGGGAAAAGAACGTTATAAATGCTTTACAAACACTCCGTCATGTCAATTCTCTAATGGCTCAGCTAGTAGAGCGTTGGATTCTTGGTCATGCATGACCAGGTTCGAATCTGCGCTGAAACTTTTTTTTCTTCTCTTTTTTAGAGAGGTTGTGGGTTCGAACCCGATCTTTTTTATTTTATTTTTTATGCCAAAACCTGGAGGTTCAGCGCCAGCGGTTTTTATTGACTCACATGCGAAGCAAAAGTGAGTCTATGTACTCACCCGTTTCGTCCGTCCGGGCGTCCGGGCGTCCGTTTAAAACTTTAACATTGGATTTTTCTCGGAGACTATTAAGTCTATCAGCACCCAATTTGGCATGATGGTGTATGATGACAAGGCTTAAAAAAATATACATAGTGACCCTTGCTTCAAGGTCGCAGGGGCCATAAATGTTGTCTAAAAAACAGCCATTTTTCACATTTTCTCAATTTTCTCTGAAGTTTTTTAGATTGGATACCTCACCTATATATGGTATATAGAGCAAAGTAATACCTATATTTTGATACCAGTTTGGTCGACCTTGCTTCAAGGTCAAGGTCACAGGAGCTCTTCAAAGTTGGATTGTATACATATTTTGAAGTGACCTTGACCCTGAACTATGGAAGATAACTGTTTCAAACTTAATAATTACGTGGGGAACATGTTATACTTTCATCATGAGACACATTTGTTCACATATCATCAAGGTCAAGGTCACTTTCACCCTTATGAAATGTGACCAAAATGGGGTAGTGAACCACTAAAAGTGACCATATCTCATGGTAGAAAGTGCCAATAAGCACCATTATGCTTCCTATGTCTTGAATTAACAGCTTTGTGTTGCATGACCTTGGATGACCTTGACCTTGGGTCAAGGCCACATGTATTTTGGCAGGAAAAATGTGTAAAGCATTTCTTAGTGTATGTCACTGCTAGGTGTAGTTGTTTGACCTTGACCTTGAGGGTCACCTGAAGGTCAAGGTCATGTAAAGGTCAAGGTCAAGCATGTGAGTCGTATGGGCTTTGCCCTTCTTGTTAAAAATGATTTAATGTTGTTGATGTTGGCATAGCTGTATCCAGTGGACACAAGTTCACCATATGTTGCTCTTGCTGCATATGCATCTTAGGCCTTACTGTTTCTGCATACAGTACAAACTGACCGCATTCATTGTATCCTCGCATAGAGGGCGTGATACTCAACTCTAATCAGCTGATCAGCTGCTTGTTGAGCACAGTTCCATTTTTTGGTCTGCATGAACTTTAATCATCCACGCTCTTTTTTCCTCAGACAGTTCGGTATTATGT
>JAWQFJ010035228.1:0-36167 GCA_034096865.1 Theodoxus fluviatilis | reverse complement strand
TAATAAATAGAAAGAAAGACTTAGCAGGTGAACAACTGATCAAACATTTTAATTTACTTGGTTTCCTACACTACCATTTCGCGGGGGAAACTGCAAGGAGACAAATTTATCATTCTTTTCCACATGGTGGCTGTCGTTCGTGAATAGAACATTCCTCGTATTTATGGCCAAAACATGAGCAAATGTGTAGTTTCGTGTCAAGGTTACTGTCCTTGATACTTTATTTCATGCAGTGCTAGTGCTGGTGCTGGTGCCAATACCATTACCACTTGAAATAAATTCGACTGTTCAATATCATTCACGCGAGCACTACTCGTGCAAGCTATATATCTAATGTTGAGGTAATTTTACTCTCGTCATTTCTATTCGCCTCGACTTTGTTTCTATTCTTTGGAATCCGCAGTCATAGTGGAACAACACGTAATGCGTCAGGCAAGAAGGGAGTTAAAGCAGGCAACGGTCACACACAACCGCACCTTTGGCAAAAACCTATCTTTACCTCTGGCGCCGAGATATTTTTCTGAACATCAAAGGAGTCCATTAGGCGTGCCTGTTGACATTTAGAAGGCGGGGGAAAATGTCGGGAGTCAAATCCTACAGCACAGAAATATCAAGTGCCCTGTTTATTCCAGGCAAAGTGGAGCTCCTGAAAGAGACCAGTCTTACAGGTAAATGGAGACATCGCACCTGGGATAGACGACTGCGTTGGTTAGCAGCCCCAAGATTGCCATCAGTCTGCGAGGGACAGGCTGGCTCTACAAGAACCTTGCAGTCTACTGCCTATATGACCTGTCCTCTCTGTCTTCCTCTCTCTCTACCTAGTACTGTCCCAGTGGTGTGTGTGTGTGTGTGTGTGTGTGTGTGTGTGTGTGTGTGTGTGTGTGTTCGCGCGTGTGTGTATGTGTGTGCTCGCGAGTGTGTATGTGTGTGTGTGTGTGTGAGAGAGAGAGAGAGAGACACACACACACACAAGACACACACCCAACACACACACACACGCACCCACACATACACACACATACACACACACACACATACACACACACACACACCACACCACACACAACACACACACACACACACACACACACACACACACACACAGACACACACGCGAGCAGAAAGGCAGAACAAGTCGCGCTTATGATAAGTTTCTGGAACTTCCCATTTAACGCAGCATGGTCTTTGAAATTCCTTATTCACAATACACAATCCTGCCAAAATTACTCAATAATTTCAATAAACAGTGCTGTCAAATCACAAGTGTGATGAATTGTACTCATTAATGATAAATAATAATGACAAACCCAGTGCGATTTGTATTTTTCCTAATTACCAATACACAATTCGGTCAAATGGCATTTCAATCAATAACACGTATCATTATCAATACACAAGCTTGTTACACAGCAGGGCGATCTGTAATATTCCTAAGTATCGGTGCACAATCATGCCAAACAGACAGACCAGTACATGACAGACGAGGAGTATGTGTATTTGATTGATTGATTGGCATTAGATTGAATTGATGATAGATGATTTCTTTAATCTTATCACGGATGAAAAATTTTATGCATTCTAGCCTCAGTCTGTACAAATTGTCCTCCTGCTCATAAGAGAAATGAAGAACGACTGACTAATTAAGACACAAAAGTACACACAAGATGAAGATGAAGAGACGATGAGGAGGACGAGGAGAGAGAGAGAGAGAGAGAGGCAGAGAAAGCGATCAAAAGGCAATCGCGTAGCGTGACCTGTCACGCTTCATCAGTCACAAGCCTAAGGACGACACAGACAAGCAGAGAGCGCTCTGTGCCTATTGCTCCACTACTTTGCTCTGAGCAGAAGTGGACAACAAAACTCAACAGCTGGGGAGTAGAAAGCGAATCACCGTGCAGTGGAACAGGGGCTCTCACTGCAGCGTATGCAATTGAGGGAAGGCATCTTGCAACGTTCTCTGTTACCCGAGTACTACACGAGTCTTTCGCTCCAAGTCAAGGAAAAGTGCATACCCCCCTAGAGACAGTGACGGTGAATTGCACTCAGTCCGGTAAGGGCATCTTCAAATCTATTTGCATTCCTGAAGAAAGCACACACACTCACACACACATACAAACACACACACACACGCATACACACACGGACACACACGGCGCGCGCCGCGCGCGAGAGCACACACCACACACATTTGAACCCCCCCCCCCCATGCAACAGATCTAGATCAGAATGGCGTTCTCCACACGACGTCCCATCTCCGAACCCAGACGGCCGCCAGCAGGAGTCGCATCCTGAAATACCATCGTCGTCGTAGACACTCTCTGGCGACATGCCCTCATTGAGCGTCTGCACATGTGGATTTCCACGAGGACGGCAAACAGCATCTCCCTACGTGTCGATGCCACATCATACGCAAGAATGCAGCAAGCTGACACTACTGGAACCCATGGTTTTAAGGCACAGGAGTGATGGATGGATGGATGGATGGATGGATGGATGGATGAGTGGGTGGAGTTCACGGCCTATCAGCCTTGGTAGGCTATGTAGGACCATTAAGCACGATAATCACTAGAAGAGTTCTAAGTAAGAGCAATTCAAGTCACGATGTCCCTTTTTATTCGCACCTTACGAATCGCGTAGGGAGACGCGGTGGGCGTATTCTGAGCCCCAAACCACAGGGGGAACAGGAGTGGTGGAAGGTTCAAGTTTGTCGGACTGTAAAGTGAAACTGTCATGGGTGAGTGGCGATTCGTACCTGTGGACCGACCTCGACAGTCTTGATTTCCCAACTGCGGTGACTCACAGGAAGGCAATGTTCACAGTCCAGTTCTCTCAAGTGAAGAAATTGAAAGGAGGGTGCGTTGTTGAGCATTTCATATAGAGACGCACAGGGGACGCACTCAACTACAATAAAGAGCACAGTCTACGGTAGGAACCACGCAATGCCCACTCAAATGGGACCCTGGCTGATGGGATTTCGGGCCTGCTTGAAAGGACAGTTCCAATCAGCCAGGATGACTTCTGGGGCATCGTTACTGCGTCCCAAAATATTTTTTCTCTGAATCCGCTATGATCTCCTCTGTGGAAATTCATTGTAATCCAAGGAATGACTTTATAAATTTGCATGACAATCATGCAGTAAACGTGTATGAAAGATTTTTCTTACGAGAGCATGCTACCACTACTACATCACATAAGAAAAACCAGGGAAAATCATTTTTGTATACAACATTTTTTTCTGTTTTAAAATGTATATATAAAACTTTTTCTTATCATGCCAACTTGTTGAACTTCATACACAGATTATCGAAGACCAACTGGTCCACTACATCTGTAATGGAACATGACAGACAAGAATGTAGACAGGCATGCTGACAGGCAGACAGGCAGGCAGGAATACACATAGGCGCCATGGACAGTCGTGCAGGTGTTCTCGCAGCACCCCGAACTCCTGAAAAACTCCGGTCCCCGCACCATCCTCATCCTGTGTGTGTACGTGTGTCTTCTTCAATCACGCAACACTTCGCGCCATACAGGCATCCTCGATGCGCCACAATTGGAAGAGTTCAACTATTTTCATAAATGTATCAAATCCTTGTATAAAGTGAGTAAGGTTTGAAAACTTTCTAAACGGTTCCGGGATGCTGGCCTAAGAGCTTGGACCTACACACACACACACACACACACACACACACACACACACACACACACACACACACACACACACACACACCCACACACACTCACACACACCAAATTATTTATTTAAATCGGAGGCCATAACTTTTCAGCCATCTCTTTGGAACACGTGCGAGAAATAGATCCAAGATATCGACATCATAAATCCAGACATCTGCCAGCACGTCATCTAAGTAAATCATATCTTCAGTCACTCTGCAAAAGAACAATAGCACCCGGGATCTATGAGCGGTAATAATGCGACTACACATATCCAATTAGCTTTGATTTATTTCACAGCACAATAGGTCGCACTTCCAGAAGCAACGACAAAAACTTTTTCGATACTACAGAATCGGGACAGCATCGGGGAAAACAGAAGAATCAAACGATTGCAGAATTGTCTCACCGTCTTCAAACCAATGCCATCACTACGACATATGTCATCATTGTCGTCGTCATTATCTCTACCGTCATTACGGCCACCACTATCTGCTATAATAAAGACAGCGCTATAATAGAGATAACTAGTGCCGCTATAAGAATCATCATCATGTGTTCTGTCTGTCGCCGCTCCTCTGCCACTAAAATGAGCGTCTTCATGTTGATTACCGCGGTCGCTAACGTCAGCATCGACGTCAACATTTTGTCACTTGACCTCATTTCCTGCTGTGATAGACTGGTTCCGCATCCGAGGCCAGCAGTTATTGTTCTCCACGCCATGACGAGATGAAACGGTTTTGAAAAAGACATATTTGTTTTCGGGGGGAAAGGGCAGCGTAGATTGCTTTCACAGCACCGATACGCGCCGTAGCACATGCTGCTTGAGGCCGATCTGGCCGCGCTACTGGAGAAGCTCTCTAAAGCTCTATGGGTATGGGCTGTGGCTGTGAAGAGGGATATTGTCCCTTGATGATTCATACGTGGTGAACGCTGCGCCGAGAATCTTCTACCGTACGTCACCAAGGTCATCATGGCGATCAAATTCCATTCCTGTGAAGTTAACTCTCTCTCTCTCATCATGAATCACGAGCAATTATTCTTTACGGAAATCCAACTTATTTCTTTCGGGGATTCCATATTAAGACATTTCCAAGAATCCGTCCATCTTTCTATGATCAACGAAGGCACAGCAACGTGAGCGCATTTTCCATCTGCAACTTACCCGCAGGCTGTGCATTAATTCCGGGACATACAGAAGGCAATCGATGAGAAATCGATGCGCATAACTGTCAAAGGCTACGCGAGAGAGAGAGAGAGAGAGAGAGAGAGAGAGAGAGAGAGAGAGAAGAGAGACAGGGACAGAGACAGACAGACAGACAGAGACACAGACAGACAGACAGACACACAGACAGACACACAGAGAGACAGACAGAGAGAGACAGACAGACACACAGACGGTCACACAGACAGACACACAGACAGACAAACAGACACACAGACAGACACACAGACACACAGACAGACACACAGACAGAAACAAACGTATCTAATTGAATCTCCCCATCCCCCCCCCCCCCCCCCCCCCAAGGATAATTAAAAAAGCAAAGACGCCTGTCTTACAGAGAGGCAGGAAGAGACACAGACAAAGACACGAAGAGACAGAGACAGGCAGCGAGAGACAGAGGGACAGAGTGGGTAAGAGTGGATTTGACAGAGACACACAAAAGCACGCCAGCAGAGTAGCAGGCAGGCAGACACACTGACATAGACACAGGCTGACAGAACGCAGAAAAGAAAGATAAGCAGAGTAAGACATTAGAAGTAGTATAAAACAATACAAGAGTAGACAGCACGGAGCTAGGGTAGAAAGCTAGAAAAAGAGGTCAGAGCTAGGGAGACAGGTGGAGGGAGATGTCACTGTCGGCGCTGCTGACGACGTCTTTATCAAAAATCAACTGACCACGATATCATCTATCACTTGTTAGCAGGAAAACATCCGCCCAGTCTAGCTTGACCCCGAGCTCTAGAGGACTTGCTCGTTAGAAGTGCACTGTCATGGAAGCATTTAGGTCCATCAAGACGGCAAAATGATTTTGTCGTGTGTGTGGTGTACGAGCAGCAAACTTGGATATGGAGCCTTTAGAGGAAACAAGGCGTAAACACCATTACAAAATTTCAACTTTAGTCCTCATTGTCGTGCATCTGACAACGACTGCTAATGAGGGAAGTCGGAGAGACGAAAGCGGAACTAATTAGTCATAAAATCTGGCCTGCCCTGTTCTGTCCCACTAGCTCATGGGACAATATGGCGACGTGTTTGCTGTTGGACTAATGAGCCATTGTACCGCGTGTCGAGAAATGGAGCGATAGGCTGTGGGGTCCTGAATGGGTATATGGAAATGGGTGAAGTGGAGGCTATCCACCTGGTGCTGGAGTTTGCGCACGAGAGATTCAGTCGGAAAGGAGAAAAAGTCCCTCTCACAAACATTTTAATAATAGTTTTTATTATTATCCTCTTCGTTAAAAAGATACAGAAACAGAAAGAAACAAATGAATAAACAACAACCATATGCGTCTCCTTCAGTTCTGTACATCATCTATGCAAACATCAAAGAGACGAAAGGTTTTGAATGAAATGAGGGGGTCGCGGACCGATAGAGGGACGGAGGGGTGCAAGCGACGGATGGATGGATGGATGGATGGATGGATGGATGGATGGATGGATGGATGGATGGATGGATGGAGGGAGGGAGGGAGGGAGGGAGGGAGTTTTACGGCCTATCAGCCTTTGTAGGCCACACAATTTACTCAAGTAGTTTAGCGCAAATGCAGTCACGGTGTTCCTATTTATTCGCCTCTAACGAATCGCGTAGGGAGACGTGGTGGGTCAATTCTAAACCCCCAACCCACAGGGGGCGGGGTGCAAGGGAAGAGAGGCAAGGCCAAAAAGGGGGAGGGAGAAGGAGGGGCAACGGAAGCACAGACGGACGAGAGAGGAAGGGACGACTATGGGAGTTGACTCAACACACACAAATGACAATTCATCATTGGAAGGATCTATTGGCATGGATGGACGAATGGACGGAAGAAACCAAATTAATGAATGCCATATGGACAAACAAACCAACACATACAGGAATGCACGCAAACATCAGGGCACACGCTCTCACGCAAGGCCTCACAGACGTGCGGTGATGCATGGAAAACGGTTCACACAGATCCGTCCCCGATGACAGAAACTCCAACACACTGAAGCAAATTAAGAATGCATGTGAAGGGCTGTGTAAATTGCACAAGGATCACGGATAGGTTGATTGAAATATCAGCATCTGAACTGCACTAAATAAATCAACATATATTTGGCTCGAGGGGGAACAGATCACGAAAAAAAAGCAAATTCGGTGGAGGAATGGAGAAGAGAGAGGGAGGAAGGATGATTGAGAGGAGAGGGGGTGTAAGAGGAATGGGAGGGGGGAGAGCAAAAAATGAAATGATAAACGAAGATGAAGGGGCGAGAGGGAAAGGGAAGTTGTACTCAGTACATGAACAATCTCGAAACATCAAAGCGCTCACTGATTTTCTACTACGTCACATTCGTCATCCTCCATTTCACGGCGCGAGAAAAAAAAGTATCACAGCAAGTCATTACGCTAATCAAAGCATCAAACTAGAACTTCATCACGCCTCGCACTTAGGAAGTGTCTGTCGCCTCGGCAGAATGTGCGATGACACGAGATGAATTCATCCATAAACCAAATGGGCTTCGCTCGAGGCCAAGTAACACACGACAAAAAATGCCATATGCCATACAGAGTAACTTCCCTTTGCTCCGTAACCCAACTGCCTCGAGGCCTTCACAGCATTGTCCTCATTTCGCCTGGGTGAGCTTTTAGTCTGTGAAGCATTCAGACTCGAAGAGTGTGTCTGCTGATCTTACAGGTACATTTCTTTCAGTAGTTCTTCATTGTTCGCTAAGGCACCCTTATGACACAGCGCTTGACTTACTTGACTTAGTCCTCTTCGCTCCGGTCGGAGCATAGGGCCTTCACTGCAAGTCTCCACCTCTGTCGGTCTTGGGCTGCCCTCTTCGCCTCTCCCCATGTCATCCGGACTGTCCTCAGCTCTGCCTGTAGGGTTCTTTTCCAGGTCAGTGCTGGTCGACCACGCTTCCGTTTACCCTGGGGGTTCCAGTCCAAGGCGTGGCGTGGAATGCTGGCATCGTTTCTGCGCAGGGTGTGCCCAATCCACTTCCATTTCCTTCTTTGGATGGCGTTGACGATCGGCTCCTGAGTGTTCTCACATTCCATAATCCAATCCTTGTCACGGTCTTGGGGATACATAACTAGAGCTACATGGCTCACTATTTCACTTCTCAGCGGCAATGCATTTCAGAGACGCCGACTTCATATACATGCACATTTCATTAGTTACAAAGGTTTTAACTCTACGGAGATGAGCCCCATTGCAATTATTAACATGCACACTGAAATAAATCCCCAAATCACTTCTCCTGAGCAGAAAATTCCCAGGCGCTGCGTGCTGGCGTTGTTGACTCAGATTTATTGGCTTCAGCAACAGGGGCAAGCCATCAAATCCAAGCTGCTCATGTTGGATCATGAAGACAAACATGAAACCAGAAGAACTCGACACTTCATCTAATGCCGCTATGATAATGTGTGAATAATCACAGCCCGCACTATGAGTTCAATTGTCTGATTTGAGAACCAAACACTGATAAGAAGACTCTTGCACAGGACAACTTGCATCCAGTCCAGGGACACTCAGACAGGAGAAGGAATGCGCCTATGAGTAGAGGAAATATATGCCAGGTCAGGTCGAGGAGGGGAAAAAATCTTAAGTGTGGAGTTAAGACGAGGGTAAATTTGAAGGTCTAAATGAAACATGAACAAGTGTTAACACACCAAAGTTGAGAGAGCAAACATCACTCGCTGGCCGGAGTGAGCACACACAGACACAGATCTGAAGTTCTCTGGAGTGTGTAACTAGGGAAAACCGCACAGCCGCCAGTCAGACAGGAATGATGAGGGCACAGCTGAACTCAACGGCATCTAAAACAGAATGCGCCGTACCTCTTCCAACTATGGCACAACCATGACAAGTTATTGGAGAAAATGTCTATCATCACATTGCCTCAGAAAGCTCTTAAGAGGGCCAAGGATTGATTTGCCTTCAGGCTCCTCTTGAGACTGCTTGTTGACGCAGGTGATGGCCTTTTCCAGACAGCGTACGACGTACATTCTGTTCTGTAAGGAACAGTTGCAGACCGGGAGTCCAATGAAACAGATACACGCACGCACGTGCACACAAAACACACTTACACACACACACACACACACACACAAAGAGAGAGAGAGAGAGACAGAGAGAGACAGAGAGAGAGAGAGAAAGAGAGAGAGAGAAAGAGAGAGAGAGAGAGAGAGAGAGACAGAGAGAGAGAGCGAGAGAGAGACAGAGAAAGAGAGAGAGAGTGACAGAGAGAGCGAGAGAGAGAGTGACAGAGAGAGAGAGCGAGAGAGAGAGTGACAGAGAGAGAGTGACAGAGAGAGAGAGAGAGAGAGAGAGAAAGAGAGAGAGAGTGACAGAGAGAGAGAGAGAGAAAGAGAGAGTGACAGAGAGAGAGAGAGAGAGAGAAAGAGAGAGTGACAGAGAGAGAGAGAGAGAGAGAGAGAAAGAGAGAGAGAGACAAAGTGGAAGCTAATATGTGATGTCTAACTGCATAAAATATAGTGAACGATAAAGGTTTCTACCTAGCTGCACACACACACACACACACACACACACACACACAAAACACACACACAACACACACAACACACACACACACACACACACATGCAGAGAGAGCAAGAGAGAGCAAGAGAGAGAGAGAGGGGGGGGGGAGGAAAAGAGATTGTCTATCCGATTGTCTGCTTGCCTGCCCATATACATGTACTATGTTGTCCAATGAAACGCACACACGTACGCACACACGCACATTCACTAACACACAGACACGCACACACACAAACGCATGCGCGCGCATAAACACACACGCACACGCGCACAAACACACACACAAACACACACACACACACAAACACACACACACACACACACACACACACACACACACACACCGTGTGGAAGCTAAAATGTGGCGCCTGACTGTAAAAAGAATATTATAGTTTCTTCCTAGCTCACTGCCTGCCTGCCGACCTACCTGCCCGCCCTTATGTCATGTACATATTTCAAGTGAGCTACGCGATAGTGCCGGGTTTTTGTTTTATATAGTCTTTATACCACTTCCAGGTTCCTGGTGTCCCGTGCTTTTCCATAATGCAACTAAAACGTTTCTGAGCCCTCATTTATTGGTAATTCTCCTTTTTTTTCACTAGACTAGAGCGAGACAAGAAATCAGTCAAAATGGTTTTTAGCATTTCGGAAACCACGCTTGAGGAGTGTTTTAATTGAGCGTAGTACCCAAAGTAAACGAAAGGCCAAAGTGGACAACGAATTTGTGCTTATTACGAATCGGCCGAGATAAGAGTTGGTGATGAACATTACAACCTAGACCCTTTCACGACTTCCAAACGAAAGAGCGATCTTATATGACCAATCAGCTTCGGTCTACTTCGCCCAAGTATACACCGGACTTTTACCTGAATTAACCTGAATGTACCTGAGTGGCCGCTGAGCGTGGCCGTCGGGGTAGGAAGTAGAACTTATTTGAACCCCCCTATGAGTCTCTTTGTCTAGGCGATTCTTGAACTGGTTTGTCGTTTCAGCATCAACAATGCTTTGTGGTAGAGCGTTCCATGGATTAACAACTCTTTGAGAGAAGAAGTTCCTCCGCACTTCTAAGCGTGATCTGTTCTTTGAAAGTTTAGCACTATGACCTCTATGGTAGAATGTCTGTTCTGCTGGAGTGAAGAAAGTGTTGTGTGGCACCTTATCTATACCTTTCATAAAGTTGAATGACTGAATCAGATCACCTCTGTCTCTCCTCTCTTCAAGTGACTTTAGGTTGCACGCAACAAGCCTCTCCTCATATGATGAGTCCCACAAGCCATCTACAATCTTTGTTGCTTTACGCTGCACTCTCTCAAGGGTACTGATGTCTTTCTTCAGATGCGGTCTCCATGCTTCGAAGAATACGATCACCGGCATCTACGTCTAACTTCGGAAACTTGGCGACCCCCCAAATTCACTGACGCCATATTAGAACACACCTTTAGGCGATGCTTTCATGAAGCCGTCATCATTGCTTTGCACACCTTCTTGACGTACGTTAATGTGTGCATGCGAAATACTCGTAAGCCATCTTACAGAGGAAAAGGCTGTCAGTCCTAAACATTTCAGGCGGGAAAATGAGGACGAACCAGATGGTGCAGAAAGTCCTTTGTCCTCTACTCCGAGTGCCTCTTTACAAACAATACTTGCTGCAACTGGGGCGTGAGAGAAGAATGGGGTGGAGATGGAGGTGGGGTTGGTGGGCTGGAGCTGGTGGTCGTTGGGGGAATTGGGGGAAATGGACTCACTGAAGAAATGAGTGTCTTTGGCAATTTCAGCTCCTTGTTCCTTTATCCCCCCGTTATCCCCCACTCCCAAACCCCCTTCCTCGATTTCCTTCTGCGTCTTTTATCATTTCCAATTCCTCTGAAGCCCGAAATATGTAAGGGTCGTTTAAAGAAGGAGGGCTCATCCATAAGCAACTGAGTTCAAGTTACGGAGATGTAGGCATTATGTTTTGACTGGATTATCACTATAATCCCAAGCAAAGATGAGAGGCCTTATTGTCGACCAAGACCATTTCCTAAAGGAACGGTAGCGCACAACAAGGAAAAAGTGACATATAAAAACACTTCATCACTTTTCAAGATTAAGTATTCTAGGTACACTGATTGTTGCATTGAGATACGCTTCACATGAAAATCGCGTGAGCTGCGGAAAAACTCAGTCGCACACTTATGTGCATGCATTCGTTTGTGCATAAGCTCGGGGGTGGATGTATGGATGGTGTTTTACGGCCTATCAGCATTTGTAGGCTACGTAAGGCTATTTATCGCGAAAACCTATTAGAGTAAGAGCAAGTTAAATGCGATGTCCCTATTTATTCGCCTCTTACGAATCGCGTAGGGAGACGCGATGGGTCTATTCTTACCCCCAAACCACATGGAGTGCATATTGTCAGGAACGACAGCCACTGTGGAGATGACCACAACAACCACGGAGACGACGAGACGACAAAGGTGATGATGATGATGATTGCCATGATGGAGGATGGATGGAATATTGGATGGATAGAGTTTTACAGCCTATCAACCTTTGTAGGCCATGTAATGCCAAGGCCATTATTGATGATGATGATGATGATGATGATGATGACGACGACGACGACGACGACGACGACGACGACGACGACGACCAATCAGTCTTTTTAGGCTATGCAAGGCCATTGAGAATGATAATCACTTAATAGTATAGAGTAAGTGCAAATATCAAGTCACAATGTCCCTAGTTATTGTAATGGGGAAATAGGAGAGAGTTGGTTTTTGCTGGTGCGTTGGGGGTGAGGTTGGTAGTCCAACGACTGTATAGAGATTGAAGTAGAGGGTGGATGGGAGTTGAGTTCTGCCCCAGGGTGGTGAGCGGTGTTCGCTCTGAAGGTGAGTTGTGGTGAGTAGAAATGATCGTGAGTTGGTTGTGAGAAGATAGCGATATAGGAGAGCGCAAGAAGACAGAGAGGAGAGATCGGTCCGCCTACTGAGTGAGAGGAGAGAGGAGAGATCGGTCCCACACAGCAGAGAAGCAGACGAAGAGAAGAGAGAGGCAGACGAAGAGAAGAGAGAGACAAACGAAGAGAAGAGAGAGGCAGACGAAGAAAAGAGAGAGGCAGACGAAGAAAAGAGAGAGGCAGACGAAGAGAAGAGAGAGGCAGACGAAGAGAAGAGAGAGAGAGGCAGACGAAGAGAAGAGAGAGGCAGACGAAGTGAAGAGAGAGGCAGACGAAGAGAAGAGAGAGAAGCAGACGAAGAGAAGAGAGAGAAGCAGACGGAGAGAAGAGAGAAGCAGACGGAGAGAAGAGAGAAGCAGACGAAGAGAAGAGAGAAGCAGTCGAAGAGAAGAGAGAAGCAGACGAAGAGAAGAGAGAAGCAGACGAAGAGAAGAGAGAAGCAGACGAACAGAAGAGAGAAGCAGACGAAGAGAAGAGAGAAGCAGACGAGGAGAAGAGAGAAGCAGACGAAGAGAAGAGAGAAGCAGACGAACAGAAGAGAGAAGCAGACGAAGAGAAGAGAGAAGCAGACGAGGAGAAGAGAGAAGCAGACGAGGAGAAGAGAGAAGCAGTCGAGGAGAAGAGAGAAGCAGACGAAGAGAAGAGAGAAGCAGTCGAAGAGAAGAGAGAAGCAGACGAAGAGAAGAGAGAAGCAGACGAAGAGAAGAGAGAAGCAGTCGAGGAGAAGAGAGAAGCAGACGAAGAGAAGAGAGAAGCAGACGAAGAGAAGAGAGAAGCAGACGAAGAGAAGAGAGAAGCAGACGAACAGAAGAGAGAAGCAGACGAAGAGAAGAGAGAAGCAGACGAGGAGAAGAGAGAAGCAGACGAAGAGAAGAGAGAAGCAGTCGAAGAGAAGAGAGAAGCAGACGAAGAGAAGAGAGAAGCAGACGAAGAGAAGAGAGAAGCAGTCGAGGAGAAGAGAGAAGCAGACGAAGAGAAGAGAGAAGCAGTCGAAGAGAAGAGAGAAGCAGACGAAGAGAAGAGAGAAGCAGACGAAGAGAAGAGAGAAGCAGACGAGGAGAAGAGAGAAGCAGACGAAGAGAAGAGAGAAGCAGACGAAGAGAAGAGAGAAGCAGTCGAGGAGAAGAGAGAAGCAGACGAAGAGAAGAGAGAAGCAGTCGAAGAGAAGAGAGAAGCAGACGAAGAGAAGAGAGAAGCAGACGAACAGAAGAGAGAAGCAGACGAAGAGAAGAGAGAAGCAGTCGAGGAGAAGAGAGAAGCAGACGAAGAGAAGAGAGAAGCAGTCGAAGAGAAGAGAGAAGCAGACGAAGAGAAGAGAGAAGCAGACGAAGAGAAGAGAGAAGCAGTCGAAGAGAAGAGAGAAGCAGACGAAGAGAAGAGAGAAGCAGACGAAGAGAAGAGAGAAGCAGTCGAAGAGAAGAGAGAAGCAGACGAAGAGAAGAGAGAAGCAGTCGAAGAGAAGAGAGAAGCAGTCGAAGAGAAGAGAGAAGCAGTCGAAGAGAAGAGAGAAGCAGTCGAAGAGAAGAGAGAAGCAGACGAAGAGAAGAGAGAAGCAGTCGAAGAGAAGAGAGAAGCAGACGAACAGAAGAGAGAAGCAGACGAAGAGAAGAGAGAAGCAGACGAACAGAAGAGAGAAGCAGACGAAGAGAAGAGAGAAGCAGTCGAAGAGAAGAGAGAAGCAGACGAAGAGAAGAGAGAAGCAGACGAAGAGAAGAGAGAAGCAGACGAAGAGAAGAGAGAAGCAGTCGAAGAGAAGAGAGAAGCAGTCGAAGAGAAGAGAGAAGCAGTCGAAGAGAAGAGAGAAGCAGTCGAAGAGAAGAGAGAAGCAGTCGAAGAGAAGAGAGAAGCAGACGAACAGAAGAGAGAAGCAGACGAAGAGAAGAGAGAAGCAGTCGAAGAGAAGAGAGAAGCAGACGAACAGAAGAGAGAAGCAGACATACAGAAGAGAGAAGCAGACGAACAGAAGAGAGAAGCAGACGAAGAGAAGAGAGAAGCAGTCGAAGAGAAGAGAGAAGCAGACGAAGAGAAGAGAGAAGCAGTCGAGGAGAAGAGAGAAGCAGTCGAGGAGAAGAGAGAAGCAGACGAAGAGAAGAGAGAAGCAGACAAAGAGAAGAGAGAAGCAGACGAACAGAAGAGAGAAGCAGACGAAGAGAAGAGAGAAGCAGACGAAGAGAAGAGAGAAGCAGACGAAGAGAAGAGAGAAGCAGACGAAGAGAAGAGAGAAGCAGTCGAGGAGAAGAGAGAAGCAGTCGAGGAGAAGAGAGAAGCAGACGAAGAGAAGAGAGAAGCAGTCGAAGAGAAGAGAGAAGCAGACGAAGAGAAGAGAGAAGCAGTCGAAGAGAAGAGAGAAGCAGTCGAAGAGAAGAGAGAAGCAGACGAACAGAAGAGAGAAGCAGACGAAGAGAAGAGAGAAGCAGACGAAGAGAAGAGAGAAGCAGACGAAGAGAAGAGAGAAGCAGACGAACAGAAGAGAGAAGCAGACGAACAGAAGAGAGAAGCAGACGAAGAGAAGAGAGAAGCAGACGAAGAGAAGAGAGAAGCAGACGAAGAGAAGAGAGAAGCAGTCGAAGAGAAGAGAGAAGCAGACGAAGAGAAGAGAGAAGCAGTCGAAGAGAAGAGAGAAGCAGTCGAAGAGAAGAGAGAGGCAGACGAACAGAAGAGAAAAGCCGACGAAAAGAGAGAGAGAGAGAGAGAGAGAGAGAGAGAGAGAGAGAGAGACAGACAGACAGACGAACAGAAGAGAGATCGACACCGCACACACAGCAGAGACGGGCAGAGAGAGAGAGAGAGAGAGAGACAGACAGACAGACGAACAGAAGAGAGATCGACACCGCACACACAGCAGAGACGGGCAGAGAGAGAGAGAGAGAGAGAGAGAGAGAGAGAGAGAGAGAGAGAGAGAGAGAGAGAGAGAGAGAGCGAGCAGTGTTGGTAAAAGGTTGGTGCGAGATTTTTACACGGGTCGATAGCTTTTTAACTTGTCGAGGCCTGACCTACGCATTTTATGTTTTTATGTAAGAAGGCTGACCGAAATTTTACTTCTGCTTTTACATTTTTCCCGTTGGGAGTTGAGTATGTGACGAGTAGATGTAATTCTATAAGATTGGGTTATTTAGGATGTTGTGTGTGAGCCATATACAAATGTAATTTTTTTTGTTTTCATTTTCTACCCCCTGTTACTAGTATTTATGTGTTGAACATAAAGACTTGTAAGTAACCCGGGACCTGTTTTATTTCGTTTTTGTGGATCCCCCTAACAGTTATTCACCTCTTAAAGCCTTCGCACACGAGGCAATTCCACACGCCACACACGGACTGACTAAAATATCTCCCAATGGCAGAGCGCTACTGACGCCTTTGCTCCACTATTGCCAGCCGTGATTGGCTGCCACAATGACTCTTGCGAGATTGCCAGGGTAAAATCGCTTCTTGTACCTTCATGAATCGCATAGAGAGACGCGGTGGGTCTATTCTGACCCCCAACCCACAGGGGCTCTCCATGGGGCATGCGCTGTAACGAGATTGCGTCTATAGATTGACTGGCGTCTTTTTCTGACCTTTTTTCTGACTTTGTAAAAATCTTACCCTTTTAGGCAGCTTTGAGGACGCTACGACGCGCAACTACTTCCTCATTGACCGTTTTCAGAGATGTGAAGAGGGACGGGGACTGGGAATGAATGAATGAATGAACGAATGAATGAATGAATGAATGAATGAACGAACGAACGAATTAATTGGGTCTCACTGCTTATCAGCCTTTGTGGGCTATGTAAGGCCATTAATCACGAAATCACTTAAACTATTTAGAGTAAGCGCGTCAAGTAACCATTATCCTAATTGCAGGAGACGCGTTGTCGTCACTTCCGGAGTTATTTGTAGAAGCCACGTGCTTTCAGCCATGTTGGTAGGAGGCGAGCGCTGTCTGCTAAGCTGTGCTACGGGAGACGTGCAACCATGCCGACTTCTTGCTGCTTGAAAAATTGTTTTAACAACCAAAAAAAAGACAAATTAAGAGGAGTCAAACACTCCTACTACTTTATACCATCAGAGAAAACCAATCAAGATCCGATTGTGCACAGGGTGACCGAAGCTAGACGAAGAGGATGGAAAAAGAAGATTTACATAATAGATCTGACCTTTCGAGACACCCGGCGAGAACCAGCAGACATCTCCCACGAATCCTGCTACGAAGAATCGATAGACTTCCAAAGACCTATAACTCTTTAACTCTTCCAACGTGTACGCCGATATTCCGAGTCAGCGCAAATCAAGCCACGATGTACCTAGTTATTCGCCTCTAACGAATCGCGAAGGGAGACGCGGTGGGTCAATTCTTACCCCCCTAACCCATAGGGAGCGTCAGCTGGTATGGGTCGAGCCCGCCGATCACCTCAATTTTGTTGAGGTAAAATCGACAGGCATCGGGCTTGCGAAAGTCAACGTAACGCGTTTTCTTCCTCACGGACATGACCTTAGAAAGAAAAATGTATCAACTAACTCTAATTATTTTATATGTTGGTTTCTTGGCACAGCCAGCTTACCATGTCGGAGCAGATAAACAAATAAGAGAAAAGCGAAACGATCACTCGTGCACTGAGTTTTGATGCGCAACCGGGACACTCCCCGCAGTATGTTTTGTTTGCTTTGTAAGGTTTGAGCACTAGCTGTAGGTGTGAAAATGGTCAGTTATTAATATAATTGGTGAATTTAGATGTCATGAAACTTTGTTTTGTGCTTTAATGCCATTTTTCTTGTCATAATCTTACACGTTACATTACGCCGAATGCGGACAAGTTGATCATGCGCTCATCGACTCGATGATCGTGAATTTTCTGTCCTCGCCTGACCATCGAAACGAAATAGTTAATTCAAGCCAGAACTAAACAGTTATCTGCTGCCACTCATTCGAGCTTTACATGAAACATTATATCACACTAGCTCGATCGTCTGCTGGCGTAGTGGCTACGGTTCGATCATGTTCGTCTGCTAGGGACGTACGGTGTGGTTTGTTTACTTATCTTCTGTGGATTTTTTGCAGAAAATATACGTTACAATAGTCTATTATGACTATTTTCGATTAGTTTTCAAAAAATCTAATTACACTTTTAGCATGCTTTAATGCCATCCTTTTGCCACGATCTAGCGATAATCACTCCTCAACACAGACCCGAAACATACCCCAACATATAGCACCGGAAGTTATGCAACCTACCATCATGGCTGTGCTGCTAATTATCATATGACCCCTGGTGAACTCTTCTCCGGCCATTATTCGCCTTTTACCTATCGCATAGGGAGACGCGGTGGGTCTACGTTCACCCCCAACCCACAGGGAGAGGGAAACTGGGTGGGTAAAGTTGGGTCGGAGGGTGGGCGGGGTAAGAGGTTGGGGGTGAGAGGGAGGGGCGGGGTAAGAGGTTGGGGTGAGAGGGAGGGGCGGGGTAAGATGTTGGGATTGGGGGTGAGAGGGAGGGGCGGGGTAATAGGTTGGGGGTGAGAGGGAGGGGCGGGATAAGATGTTGGGGTTGGGGGTGAGAGGGAGGGGCGGGGTAAGATGTTGGGGTTGGGGGTGAGAGGGAGGGGCGGGGTAAGATGTTGGGGGTGAGAGGGAGGGGCGGAGTAAGATGTTGGGGTGAGAGGGAGGGGCGGGGTAAGATGTTGGGGTTGGGGGTGAGAGGGAGGGGCGGGGTAAGATGTTGGGGTTGGGGGTGAGAGGGAGGGGCGGGGTAAGATGTTGGGGTTGGGGGTGAGAGGGAGGGGCGGGGTAAGAGGTTGGGGGTGAGAGGGAGGGGCGGGGTAAGAGGTTGGGGTGAGAGGGAGGGGCGGGGTAAGAGGTTGGGGATGAGAGGGAGGGGCGGGGTTGAAATTAAAGGCTTTTGAACGCCTTAGACTGTATGTTGTGCTTCATCTACGCCGATTTCTATCCATACTTTTGGATGCTCTTAGGGTGGCCATACCTGCGCATTCGGTTCATCTTGTTTCCAACATGCGCGGCTGCAAGCCCAGATCATCCGTTCTCAAACAACAACAATGCATGTATACTGATGCGAATTCTACCGCTTTGTTCCCTCCGCTACATAAGGTTGACCTGGGGCGAAATGTAGGTTAATTAGTGGTGCCTTTGTGCAAGTTCTAAAGTATAGGAACCTTCGCGACATTTCAATCGTTGCAGCTCGCATTGCACGTGATAGACAACACTTCAGCAGGCTTTGCACGTGCAGGTCGTGATGTTAGGATAAAAAAATGGGCGCGTTTTTTAGGCGTAGAATCTCGAGGGCTAGGCGTTGCCTACGTTTCTCGCTCATAAGCCGTAGGTGCGTCTCCCTCGCTCTCGACTAGCCATCGAGGCGAGCCACTTGCCTAACAAACGCGTCCACTCTTGTCGACAAAATGCCTTGAAGATCTCAATTAGTTCTTTGCATGATTTTCCCTTGCTCTTTGTACAAGTTTTGGAAGGCACGTGCGAGTTACTTTGTTATCTCTCTCTCTCTCTTTCACATAGAGTGTGTTTTATAGTGCTAAAAGTGTGTCGGCAGATTTCTTGTAGAAAATTTGCCGCTACACATTAAAATGTATGTTGTGCGGAGTCATGGATTAAGACGTCAGCATGACAAGCAAAATAGAACCATACTTTTCTTTGAGATTACTCATGCTTTGGAACTGTCTGAAATGGAAGGTACGAGTTTCTTTTTCGTCTGAACAGTGTATTTGTACCCCATGGCCGTATTTTGATGATACTTGTCATAGTTCTACTGCTCGAATTCGTCATCGCAATAGCACTGCCATCTCAAACTTATTTGCCCTTTCGCATGATTGAATTGTCTTGCATGCTGAGTTGCGTTATCTGTATCATATCACTGTGCCGAGCTATTTTACTCATTTTTCATTTATATTTGATCATGATTATCCATTTTTGAAAGTTTACTCATTTTAAGAAACACTATTGACGAGAAGTCCAATATTCATGTTTCCGGTGGAGTGGAGATGCGAATAGACCCATCACGTGCTCGTGCTCATTTCGTACAAGGCAAATAAACAGGGAAATTTAGCTCTTACTCCATCTAGCTCCTCTGATTTTGTGATCAATGGCTCTCCATAACTTCCAATAGCTGATAGGCCGTAAAATTTCACTTATTCACATTCATTTATGCATGCAAGCTTTCATTCATGCGAATATTCATGTCACAACGTCCAGTATTCCATGCCGTCGAACGTTTCAGAGGTGAGACGGTGTCCGAAACAGAAAGAAGACAACTTTGTATTAGCGTTCACAACAAACGTAACTTCATGCAGAAAATATCGTCGATATGTCGTGTATTTGTCGATGACATCCACATGTAATGGCTGCGTGAAGGTTTCTCCTCGGATTGTTTCGCGTGGTCTTTTCTCCTGGGCGCCGGCGGATGATGATGATGATGATGATGATGATGATGATGATGATGAGGAGGAGGAGGAGGAGGAGGAGGAGGAGGAGGAGGAGGAGGAGGAGGAGGAGGAGGAGGATATTGATAATTGATGATGAGCAGGAGCAGGAGCAGGGGCGAAGATCAGGGGCGGAAAGAATTTAATTGTCCGTGCAACATTTTACGGATTTGGGCTGTTTGGTTCGATTCCTATGGGTTGGGGATGATGATAGACCACAGAGCATTTCGGGCGCTAATCAAAAGGTCGCGTGTTCAGTCCCCGCCTGTGGTTTTAAATTTTTTCCTGTCTGTCCCACGCAGGGCTTCGGCTCTGTATGTTAAACATTGATGGTTGTTGTTGTTGTTGATGATGATGATGATGATGATGATGATGATGATAATGATGATGATGGTTAGCAGCAGGAGTAAGGGTCGGGGGTGGGGAGAAATTCATTGTCCATGTAACATTTTAACGGAGTTGGGCAGGTAGGTTTGAACCCTGTGGGTTGGGGATGATAAAAGACACCACGCCTCCCTACGCCATGCGTAAAAGGCGAATAACTCAGAAATCGTGACTTGACTTGCGCTTACTTCAAACAGTTTCATTGATTCCGTGATTAATGGCCTTACAGAGCTTACAAAGGCTGAGAGGCCGTAACACTCATTCATTCATTCATTCATTCATTCATTCATTCATTCATTCATTCATTCATTCATTCATTCATTCATTCATGCTTGGTTTGCTGCTGTTGTTGCTGCTACTACCACATCTGTTGCTGTTTTCCGACCCACTGTGTCTCCCTAGGAGTTTCGTTAGAGGGGAAAAACCAGGGCAATCGTGAATTGATTTGCTCGTATTCCAGCCAACTCTTGTAGATTTTCGTTCTTAGTGCTGTAGATGTCCTTTAAAGGCCGATAGGCTGTAAAACTCCGTCCATCCTTCCATCCATTGTTGATTTCCACCTCCGTTAAACTGCAATCCCTCTCTCGATTGAAATGCCTCCTCAAACGTGGACACACTTCTGGCAACTACACTGTCTCCATAGCAACGCTTGCAAGTGTGAAAAACATGTTTTGGGCGTGCTCATGCGTGGCAATGTTCTGGCAGTTATTCCGTTTCCATAGGAAATGTCGCGCTCGCAAATCCCAGAAGATGTTTTGTGGAGTGTCCGCCTAATTGAAACGTGAACACAAACTATTTTTTCATATCTGTCCGGCACTTCCTCGAACAGACAATCAGATGGGTTCCTGCTCACGATGTGGCGATAGACATGTGTCTAACCACATATCCTGATGGCGGCCTAACCTCGCTTGATTAGAAACTTCTTTGGCTTCTGCTAACTCATCTGTTCGTTGTAGGATGTCCTGTCGCCTAAATATGAATTTCTGGTACAGTTCTACATCGCCGTATCATTCTCATGTGTGCAGTTTATTGCGGAAAAACCTGTTGTTACAAGGACCACAGGTTTCTCAATCGAAGAAAATCAAACACCACTGTGTTCAACGATTGTGTGGAGAGCGGATTTCATGACGGATCTAGGATGCAATTTCACACCAGAAGGTATTTTTACTCGATGTATTTGTGGGAAACTGGTCTGTTGGGGAGTTGTGAATGGAAAGGAATACCACGATCATTATAACCGAATTGTTACGGGGAAAGTTGGAAAGACATCCGTCAACAGACCCAGTTTTGTGCAAATAGATGTGGCCTAGTGCTATCGTTGCCGACTACCACATGGATGTCCCGGTTCCATGTTTCGACCGATGCCTCCCACCCCCCACTCTCCCCCCACTTTCCCCCACTAACCCCCACTCTCCCCCACTCACCCCCACTCTCCCCCACTCACCCCCCACAGAAGATCTGCTGTATCACTATCAAAGCGGTCACCACCAGGTGCCTGAGGATGCCGTTGTACATATTATGCAGTTGTAATGTTTGCAGCCATTAACATTTGTAAAATGAACTCGCTTCCCAAGTAGCCTCTTTATACGTCTGATTAACTATCCTCGTAAGCTCATTGTTGGACTAACCCCGGTTTTAAAAGCATTTGCATGTAATTGAATAAATGGAATGCAATGGACAGCAATGTTTTGTGGAGATGATGAATTTGTAACTTTTTTATGCGCTACGCATGAGAAATCGTATGACTTGTCACTTGCAGTGCGAATACCAAATGACGTGCAGGACAATAATCACGATCTAGCACCGAAGACGCGAATTCTTTTTACAAGCTGCCAACAATCCATTTGCGTGTGTCGTCATTATAATGGGACATACGGCGGCTAGGAATGCGTTCATTGTGTGAGGTCATCAGAAATCCATCTTTTGAAGACCTTCCTTTGGGTTGAGGGTAAGAATTGGCCCACCGCGTCTCCCTGCGTCATCCCCCTGTGGGTTGGGGGTAAGAATGAACCCATTGCGTCTTCCTGCGTCACCCCCCTGTGGGTTGGGGGTAAGAATGAACCCATTGCGACTCCCTGCGTCATCCCCCTGTGGGTTGGGGGTAAGAATGAACCCATTGCGTCTCCCTGCGTCATCTCCCTGTGGGTTGGGGGTAAGAATGAACCCATTGCGTCTCCCTGCGTCACCCCCCTGTGGGTTGGGGGTAAGAATTAACCCATTGCGTCTCCCTGCGTCATCTCCCTGTGGGTTGGGGGTAAGAATGAATCCATTGCGTTTCCCTGCGTCACCCCCCTGTGGGTTGGGGGTAAGAATGAACCCATTGCGTCTCCCTGCGTCACCCCCCTGTGGGTTGGGGGTAAGAATGAACCCATTGCGTCTCCCTGCGTCATCCCCCTGTGGGTTGGGGGTAGGAATGAACCCATTGCGTCTCCCTGCGTCATCCCCCTGTGGGTTGGGGGTAAGAATGAACCCATTGCGTCTTCCTACGCTATTCGGAGGAGGCGTATCACTAGGAAAACCGTGACTAGCTCTTTTGTTTTTAACCAGCTCTGAAGATTTTTTTGTGATCACTGGCCTCACACAGCCTATGAAGGCTGGGAGGCCATAAAACTCGATCGATCCTTCCATCCGTGCTTCCGTGCATGCACGCATGCATCCACCCTTCAATCCCTCCATATTTCGTAAAAGGCAAAGAACTGGGGAAATCGAAAATTAACCCGTCTTTTACTCTGACGTGCTCTATTGATTGTATAGTCATTAGTTTTAAATACAGTGGAGTCCGGATATATGACGGGTGTTTGTCCAGCCGTTTGACCCGACATATAAGCGGACCCGACATATACGTGAAGTTGGGGGTCAGGGTCAAGGGAAGCAACTCCGTCATAACTCAATCACACAATCATGCATGTACAATTATGTATACGTGTATCACTCTCATCTTGTGACAAAACAACATGAATGACAAAAGACTGAAAATAACAGGTCAATCAGAGACAAAACTAACAGGACAAAGAAAGAAAAATGATGGGAAACCAAAATTCAAGATTAACGTGAGGTGGAACAGGTGGGCTGAGAGTGAAAGAAGCGGGTGATGTCTGGCTGCACCATTGAAGCGAGTGCTGCTTTATGAACTGCAACGCTAACATCATCAAGTTTCTGTAGTGTTTCTGGGGGGAAACCGCTAGCAGTGGCAAATCGACAAAGGGTAGCTAGTGCTTTTTTTGCGTCGGCAGCGGACACATGTCGGTCATCCTCCTCCTCTTCTTCTTCTTCTTGTCCTTCCTCTTCATCCACCGCACACTCTCCTCCATCCAACTTCTGCCTTTTCTTCTCTTGCACTGCCTCAACAATCTCTTCTTCCGTCACTTCGCCACCTCTGCATACCGTGTCAGCTTCCCCCTGCATGGCAAGAAAGATTCAGCTTCTTCTTCTTCTGTCTCGTCTGTCTCTGTCTCTGCTGTTTCTGTGGCTTCACTAGTCTTTTGAAACCGAGCCTTTCTTTTGCATGGTGTTGCTCTATAAAAAAATACCAGTTTCATCTGCATTAACAATGTCATTCTCTAGAAATTCTAGGAAATTGCTCCAACGAGTTGGGGTGAAAAGTCCTGTACAATCAACCAGTTTTCCCTGCAATGCACTTGCTTCAGTCCAGCAGAGGTATTTTTCTTTTCGTTGAGCCCGGCTACCCGCTTAACACTGTATGGCCGATCCGGTTTTTCCATACCCTAGCCAACGCCAGCCCAGAAGGGGCGGATCAGCGGGATCTGGGGGAGGCACGCAATGGGTGACAATTGCACACCCCCCCCCCCCCACCCAGGCGGGCCCCCCAAGCGGGACAAACCAAAAAAGAAGAAAAAAAAAGAAGAAACCCAAAAAAGAGATTATGTTGAATTAATGTAAGTAAACGTAAATGTACAGTTGCACCCCCCCCCCCCCCCCCCCCCCCCCCCCAATTGCAAAACAAGACATAAAAAGAGAGAGCGTGGAGGCGAGACTCGGGGGCAAAGAGGGATTGTTGGATAAAATATTGGAATGTAAATATAATTGCACCCCCCCCCCCCTCCTCGGCTTAAAAAAAGATAGAAAGAGAGAAGCTGATAAATATAGTAATGTAAATGTAATTGCACCCCCCCCCCTCCCTCGGCAGAACAAAAAAGAGAAGAGATGCTGATAAATATAGTAATGTAAATGTAATTCCACCCCCAGCCAAAAAACTAACTAAATAAATTAAAGAAATAAAATACATAAACAATGATAATACATAAATAAAAAATGGAAAGAGAAATATGTTGATAAATATAGTGATGTAATTGCACCCCCCCCCCCCCCCCCCCCCCCCAGCCAAAATAAAAAGGGGGGGTGGGTGCAGAGAGAGAGATGCTGATAAATATAGGAATGCACTAGTAAAATTAAATGTAATTGCACCCCCCCCCCCCCCCATATAAAGATTATTAAATTCGAGGTATGATCTTGTTGCAAAGACTTTTTCCTCATGTTGTTTTTGTGAATTGTGATTCTTTATTATTAACATCGAACTTATTTAGCACTGTACATTTTCGAGCATGTGCTTCCCAAGAGAGAGACAGTTGGTCCTATCTCCACCCCCCACCACATCAGTGGCAAAATGTATCGCCTGAAAATAGCACTTTACACGCTCAGATTGCACCAGATTGCACCATTTTGCTTCCTTTTTTAAAAAAAATTCCGGGGGGGCATGCCCCCGGACCCCCCTAGCATGCTCGGCGCTTCGCGCCGTCGGTTCGGCGCTTCGCGCCTTCGCTGATAAGATACAAAACAAAAACAAAAAAAATTTGCACCCCCCCCTTTCAAAACCTAGATCCGCCCCTGCAGCCAGTGCTCGGGGTAAAGTCTGAGCCCAAGCGCTCTGCAAAATCTTTAGATTTCTCCATTAGCATAGGGCCTGTGACAGTCTGTTTTTGTTTCTAACTGCCGATAACCACGAGCCAAGGGCCGACTCAACATCCTCGTTTTTGCCGGTTCGTTTTCGTTTTCGCGACTTGTCTGGGATGGTGGCAGCGGTGTCACGAATTTCCGCTTCATTTGCTATGATCCTCTCGAGTGTTCTCATCGAAATCCCCATCTCTGCAACAAGTTTTTGTCTTGGTTCTCCGGACTTTATTCTGTCAAGCATTTTCAACTTGTCAGCTACAGAGAGGTTGACCCTTTTCTTTGGTGTGGCCATGTTGGCAGAGTTTGAGCAAGGAATGACTGTCTTACACTTGTGAGAGTGAGAGAGTCTAGCCTGTGAACACTTCTCTCACCCTCTCGCGGCGTTGCTGCACTCACTGTGGCGGGTAGATTAGTTGTCAAAGTTGTCACTTGGTCTCAGCTGACCCGCCATATAAGCGTGCTTGCCGTCATCAGACCCGACATATAGCTTCCTGAGTTTTTAGTCATACAAAGAAGGGACGGATTCCGTCCAAGGGGGTCTCCCGACATATAAGCGGACTCCGACATATATGCATGCCGACATATAGATGGACTCTACTGTGCCATACACAGATTGATTATTTCATTCATTCAATCAATCACTCATTTATTCATTCATTCATTCATTCATTCATTCATTCATTTATATTCCTATTCCTCCTCCTCCTTCTCCCTCTCCTTCTCCCTCTCCTTCTCCCCCTCCCCCTCCCTCTTTCCTTCTCCCTCCTCCTCTTCCCTCTTCCTCCCTCTTCCTAACTCTTCCTCCCCCTCTTCCTCCTTCTCCTCCCTTTTTCCTCCTTCTTCCTCCTTCCTCCTCCTCCCTCCTCCTTCCTCCTCCTTCCTCCTCCTTCCTCCTCCTTCCTCCTCCTTCCTCCTCCTTCCTCCTCCTTCCTTCCCCTTCCTCCTCCTTCCTCCTCCTTCCTCCTCCTTCCTCCTCCTCCTCCTCCTCCTCCTCCTCCTCCTCCTCCTCTCCTCCTCCTCCTCCTCCTCCTCCTCCCCCCCCTCCTCTTCCTCCTCCTCCCTCAACCTCCTCCTCCTCCCTCCCTCCTCCTCCTCCTCCTCCTCCTCCTCTTCATCTTCCTCCCTCCTCCTCTTCCTCCCTCCTCCTCCTCCTTCCTCCTTCCCCTTCTCTTCCCTCCTTCTTCTTTTCCCTCTTCTCCTCCTACTCCTCCTCTATTACCGCCCTGACAGCTGCCCTATCTCCGAAAAATTATCACACGTTGTGAAAGGTACTTAAGTGAAAGACTCGAATGCTTTTGATAGAAGTGATCTATAATTTTATAAATCCATTTTATACTGTTTTCTGTGCCATGCGTACAGTTTGGTGTCACTATGCAGTGAAGTAAACTCATTAGCGGGAATTTCACGGGAATCGGAGCAACAACGCACATGGCAAAATGAAATTTTCGAATTCCTTACGAAGGTGAAATCATTCCATTCGTGTGCCAGGTGTCATGCTGGCAGTGCCGTCTGTTTAAACGAAGGAACGCGTATTTTCATTTTTTTTACTGCGCCATTATCACAAAAACATGCTCATGGCGCGACAAGACGAAATAAAAATGTTTTGAGGCCAGTCTTAAATGCGGCCAAGGTTGGACTAGCCCTCAGACCCTCAGAAAGTTGGTTCCAGAGTCTCGGTCCAACAACGCTGAAGGAGCGGTCACCGAAGCTCCGTAACCTTGTTTGTGGGACAATCAAGAGTCTTCTTTTTGAGGAACGGAGATTCCTTGTGGGGTTGTGAGGTCTAAGGAGTTCTCCGAGGTAGGTTGGTGCTTCACCAGATTCACACTTAAACACGATGGAGAGGGTCTTAAATTCCACCCGTTGGCGTCACTGAAAGGAGTAATCTCAATGCGTATGGAAAACCCATCGATAGTTACGCATGTAGAAGTTACATTCACTCAAGCAGATAATGAGATAGAGATCACTGTTTTCTCCTCGCGTCACGACTCCTATGGGATCGTAATGTCCAACACTGCACTGGGAGGTCCATCACCAAGCGGTCCATTTTCTGCCAAAATAATGCCTTGGGCCGGACGATGAGCTTCCGCGTGCTGGTCTGCTCTTGTTGGCACTCTTCACCCCAGTGTTATTTCGCGCTCTTGTCCATTCTAAAATGTTAAATGCCTGGACCGTTTTGCCTGTGCACAGAGTACCAATACAATCATGCTGTAGCTCTTTTTCCTTGTCAAACACTCTCTGCGGCACTTAAAGCTGCGCACTGCACTTCACCCTGATGCTCCAAGCGCTTCTGGAATCTTCAGTTTTGGTCGGTCCTGAGCATTTATTAATGGTGGACTTGTCAGACATTCCAAGTAACCCTGGTCCCGGAAAGCGTCCGCGGGCAGCTTCCTCTTTGCTTGGCGACGCTGTTCCAATCTTACGAGAGGACTTTCCTCGTGGATGAGAGTTCCTGCCTGGTGAAGATCTCCTTCTCGCGTGCTCTGTCCCTGATCGCCCCATGTCTGCTCGCCCTTGCCTAATCCTTTTGGTGGCCCTGCAGCCCTGATCAATATTTCCCCGTAACGGGCTACTCATCCGCTGTTGGCCGCTTTGCTTATTACCGGAACTCCGTCGCGGCTGTCAAATCATCGCGCTTCACTGGCTGAGCTGGGCGAAGTGATTCCGCCTGGAGTGAGTCCACTTTAATTACTCCAGTAAACCAGTTTTGTCGTAGCCCCGACTGAACAGGGCCTTGCAAAATGGGCTCAGGCCACGACTAATGCTTGCTCTGGCGTTGCAGGGGCCTTGGAATAACTCCGCAACTGTCCAGTGAGCGAGAAAGGTGCTGGAGAGGGTAATTCACTGCAAAAGGATGGTTGCAAACCCGCCACTGCGCACAGGCTCTTGAATAACTTCCTCCTGTGGTGTCGTTCTGCTTAGAAACTTCGGGTGGCACTTTACTGCGAGAGGTGGAATTGAAACTGTCTTCATCATGTTAGCTTTGGGGTCATGACGATGAGGAGGTGATGGCGAAATACGTATAGATTAGTGGTTGATCTCCTATCCTAGACCAAAGCGAGTTTTAAATGTTGTGTGTGGATAACACATGAACGTTCATAAGTTGATAAATTCACCGCGTTAGAATACTTGTAAAATAGTAACGGCTGAAACTTTGCTCATTCCTAGAGTGGAAATAGTCCGACCTTCTCATATAACACACACACGCACACACGCATGCACGCACGCACACGCACGCACGCACACACACACACACACACACACTATCTTGTTTTCCCACTATCCTATTAAGCTTTTGCATTCTCAATCATGTGTGTTTTTCCGCCTTTGCATGTCTGCTGGAAAGATAATGAAAGAAAACTGCAGTGACCTCCTGGAGCCTGTTGGTTATAACGTGCTGAAGGATTTAAGTTGTTAGGATAAACAGCAATGACGTCCAATACTCAAGGAATGAATGTGATCGTCGCACACGAAAATACGACAGAAGCCTCAATCAAGCCATCTTCTTTAGCAAGCCAACAGCTCAGGTCGGACGTGTTTCCGACTATACACCTTGGAATCTTCACCATGCGTGGATCACAGAGCGAGACTAAAAGGTCAGCTTGCCATTCCGGACAGAAGGCCACCGGACCTTTGCATCGTCAGCGCAGACGCTGTCTGATGATCTTGCACATGCAATACCTCTGGGATGGTGGCCTTGGCTCCCCGCATGTTCTTTGACTGATCGTTCCCGACTCAGCGAACAGGGCCCGTCTGAAGAGGAAGCCTCGGTCAACACGCCATTGTGTGCGTGACTCCTCTTGCGTGGTCCACTGAGGAGATTAATTATGTTGTCGCCTTCGTTGGACATTTGGAGTTCAAGAGACCTGTCCATCAAAACAAAGATCAGGATTTTCAACATCAATGTTAAGTCTGTTCTGCTCTATGGCGCCGAAACATGGAGGACCACTGTAACCACCAACAAGAAGATCCAGACATTCATCAACTCATGTCTGCGCCGCATTCTACAGATACGATGGCCTGAAAAGATCAGCAACGAGGAGCTCTGGCAACGCACAAACCAACAATCAGCAGACCAATAGATCATTCAAAGGCGCTGGAGATGGTTAGGGCACACATTACGCAAACCGGTCTCAAACACCACCAGACAGTCCCTTTCATGGAACCCACAAGGGAAGAGAAAGAGAGGTATACCTCGCAACAGTTGGCGCCGAGACCTGGACGCCGATGTCAAGAGAACAGGCCACTCCTGGGGACAGTTGGAAAAGATTGCTCAGGATCGGGATGGCTGGAGAACCCTTGTTTGCGGCCTATGCCCTAGGAGGGGTCAAAGGCGTAAGTAAGTAAGTAAGTAAGTGCGTTGGACCAGAACTGTGGAAGCTCGATTCCAGAAGCCACGAGTAGATTAGAAACATCATGGAATGACTTTTTTTCATAGTTGAAAGAGCTTGAGCGTGCCTGAATGGCGTGAGAGTGGCACCGTAGATGCTTAAATACAGTCATATCTAACGTATGGACGGAGCACCATGACCCACTCCGGGCCCACCCATCCTCAATCCTCACCCCCACTCCCACCACTCGGGGGTCTGGGACTACTTCCCTCTCTTGCAAATAGGATCAGCCACAGGCTGGAGGCATGGTCAAGCTATGTTCTCATTGGGCGAAGCTTCTGCCTACATTGCGGAAGTTTCGACATCGCGTGAATAATTTAGGGGTTTGCAAATGTTCGCCGAATACTTGGCCAGTATTTTCCAAGACTTGGCAAATACCAGTTAAGAACCGGCTTTACGTAGAGTTAACTTGCGTGGCTGATTTTTGGAAGCTGTCAGCCTGTCAAGGTATATTCAAGTACGTGAAGTGGTCTAGGAGAGTTTTCTTCAAAAAGGGTTGTGATGGGGTAAAAGTAGAGGGTGGGGGTGATGGAACTGACAAATGTTTCTGGAATATTTAAAGTCACGCTGATTTTGTGACGTCATTATCAGTTGAACGGCACCCAGCAAGATTCAACGCTTCATAGCAAGACGTCTTGCCAGAAAAATTGTGAGTGAGTACAACTAAAAGGTGTTGATTTTTCTGTGTGAATAGTAGATATGTGTAGTGAGGTTTCAGAGGATTTTATACAGCGTTAGGCGACCAGTTTGCTGTTTCGCGTGGGTTGCGCTCCAACGTCCATGGCGGCTTGATATGTCTTTATTGTTGTTCGATATTTATTTTAAGGTAATCTTCTAATTCAAAATTTTTGTCTCGTTGAATTACGCTGTAGCCTTGTATGGCCTTCACAGCTAGCTGATGGGCTCTTGGGCTCCTTCCGTCCAACCCTGACTCCTACATAGAAGGTGACACGGGAAATCGATATCTGAATTATGCTCTAACGGCTCTTGTGATTTTTCATGATTTGAGATTTTGGATAACTCGCGCGGGCTGATGGGCAGTGGGACTCATCTCCCATAGTTCTGAGTGTTTTTAATGTAATTGTTAAGTGAATCGCACCAGAATCCACTGTCGTGAGGGATTTTTGACTCACATGCGAAGCAAAAGTGAGTCTATGTACTCAGCCGTGTCGTCCGTCCGTCCGTCCGGGCGTCCGTCCGGGCGTCCGTCCGGGCGTAAAAAACGTAAACGTTGGATTTTTCTCGGAGACTATTAAGTCTATCAACACCAAATATGGCATGATGGTGTATGATGACAAGGCCTCAAAAAACATACATAGTGACTTGACCTTGCTTCAAGGTCAAGGTCACAGGAGCCATAAATGTGGTCTCAAAAACAGTCATTTTTTACATTTTCCCAATTGTCTCCCACGTTTTTAAGAATGGCGACCTTAGCTACAAGTGGTATATAGGTCAAAGCAAGCCCTATCTATTGATACCAGTTTGGTTGACCTTGCTTCAAGGTCAAGGTCACAGGAGCTCTTCAAAGTTGGATTCTATACATATTTTGATGTGACCTTGACCCTGAACTATGGAAGATAACTGTTTCAAACTTAATAATTATGTGGGGCACATGTTATACTTTTATCATGAGACACATTTGGTCACATATCATCAAGGTCAAGGTCACTTTGACCCTTATGAAATGTGACCAAAATGTGGTAGTGAACCACTAAAATTGACCATATCTCATGGTAGAAAGTGCCAATAAGCACCATTGTGCTTCCTATGTCTTGAATTAACAGCTTTGTATTGCATGACCTTGGATGACCTTGACCTTGGGTCAAGGTCACGTGTATTTTTGGTAGGACAAAATGTGTAAATCATTTCTTAGTGTATGATGTCATTGCTAGGTTTAGTTGTTTGACCTTGACCTTGAAGGTCACTGAATGTCAAGGTCAAGGTCAAGCATGTGAGTCGTATGGGCTTTGCCTTTCTTGTTTATAATTTGATTAAAGTGAGTGCTTCTCGACGTCGTGGCCTTATATAGCCTAGGAGGCTGACAGGCCCTTAAACTCCATATATCCATGCATCCGTCCATGGCGCCTTGAACGCAGGTTGGATCTTCATGATCTGATCCTGTCCTGGTGCCCCCTGGTGGCCTGTCTGGCTGTATCGCGCGGCCTCTGATTGAGCATCTGGAGCAGGCCTGAAAGCACATTAGCCAGTGCTCCAGCTCATGACAGGGGCATTGCGCGGCTCTGGTGGCATGTTACACTTGTCGCAACAAAAAAACGTGTGGCTAAACATAGTGTTTGTCGATCTATGAATACATCTGGAAAACCGTACAAGTGACGTTCGACCCACCCAATAGAACGCTTCTTGTTATTTCAATCTTCCGGAAATTTCCGATCTGTCCGTAGATCAACGTCCGTTCTATGTTTGGACACACAGTTTTTGTAACAAAAATTGCTTCATGTATTAATAGATATAGAGCAAATCGTCCGTCGTTATGAGTAGACCTGGGAAACTTATGTGATATAATTGTAGAAAGGCGCGGACCAACTGTCCAGTCAGCATGGCTCGAAAACTTATGGCGCGAAAATGACATCATATCTATTAATATCGTCCAATGAAAATATAAAACACTATGTTTAGACACACGTTTCTTGTTGCGACAACACTTACATTGTGGTATTGACGTCGTTTTACCTACATAATTCACTACAGACTCCTTCAACTTTACAGGACAGGACCGCTCTTTTGAATGTACATATACTTACTCATCTTTTATAAGGCGAAGTAACAGTCTCCTGCAACACTCATCGGAAGGTCGATGGTTCGGTCCCCCATGACGTTCGAAACTGTTTCTGTTTGTCCCCTGCAGGGTGTTAATTTCTGTATCAGGAGCTTCACAATTTGAGGGGATGGTCGCTCTTTTGTACACGTGTTCTTATTTTCGCAAAGGTGTTTGTACATAGTCATACTCACTGTAAACATCCACCTTGTATCGTTGGTAAAGTCTTTTTCCTTTGGATTTTTATTCATTTGTTCATTCATTTATTTATTCCTTTACTCATATGCAATTAAGGTTGCTCTCTCTCTCTCTCTCTCTCTCTCTCTCTCTCTCTCTCTCTCCTTTTCTGTCAAATTTTATATCAATACTTTGGTTTACAAATTCAATGAGCAACACATGATTTCAGCGGGTAACGAGTTCCATGGACCACGTACTGAAAAAATGAAAGGATTCCTGTCCTTGAGATAGTATGTAGATAAGAACAATTTTCCCGAAAAATGCAGCCTGGGTTTTTTGTTACGTAGGGTTTTCTCTTGGGTCTAACGATTACTACACAAAAAAGGACAGTACTTTTGTGCCCCTGAATGACATATTTCGTACATCAACTTGGCTCTTTGATTTGCAATAGTTCTTAAACTTAGTCTGAATTTAGATTAAACTTCGTTTCTTCGTCTGAGGCACACATCTTTATTCATCCCGGGGTCAGACGGGGCTATGAGATCGAAGAGGTTTTTCAGAGAATCCTGAACAGTTATCGATGAAGACTTAGAACCCAATGGTCTGCACCGCTGCATCCGGGTTTGTTTGAATGGCCTGGACGTTTGGGTCTTTTGATGTTAGGACGTCTGACCTGCCTAATTCACTGTGTAATAGGATCGTGGGAACCTGTTCAGGTTTGTAGTCCAACGAGACTGCCTTTCCTCCACTTCACGATTGCACCCTTCCTTGCTAGAGAGCACGGCGTCCCGCTGCAATGTGCCTTGCAAGCTTTGATCACGAGTCCGCTACATAAAGGCCAGTGCTCACGGCCATCGGGTCAATAAAGCCAACAACCATAGCATTGATGAAAGGAAGAGAAGCTGATGGAAAAGGCTGCAGCTGACAGCCAGTGTAACATTCTCCCCCCTTTGTGGCTTTAGATGCAATGCAGCATTTACCCTCCAACGTCCTCTTGGTGGAGGGATGGACGGATTCGATATCTGTGACAGCAGGCAGCTCCAGCTGCTTAACCCTTTCCCCGCCAACTGATTTTGCGATGCAAGGAGGATCTTGTAGATGAGCCCAGTGATACTGCAGTCAAATGCATGGCTGTCTGGAGCAGGCAGCGGACAGAGCGAGACTGGCAGCAAGCTACAGGGTTGCGTTGCGTTGCATTTAGGAAAGGAAAGGGTCTTCTGAGCTCGGCCGGAGCTTGGCTGTTCGATGCTTCGTATCACGGCGAGACACTGAAGATTGTAGTGTTCGGGGATTGTGGGCCGTGTGTGTGTGTGTGTGTGTGTGTGTGTGTGTGTGTGTGTGTGTGTGTGTGTGTGTGTGTGTGTGTGTGTGTGTGTGTGTGTGTGTGTGTGTGTTTGGGTGTCGCGCGCATAATTATATGTTTGCATGGGTGAGTGTGCGCGCGTGCATGTGCGTGTTTGGGTGTCGCGAGCATAATTATATGTTTGCATGGGTGAGTGTGCGCGCGTGCATGTTCGTGTTTGTCTGTATGCATTTGTGTATTTAGAACCGCAACTGGAAATGGAGTCGACTATTAAAAAGAACGATTACACACCATCGACAACAAAGGAAAAATGCAAATTCGGTGCATTACAGGGACAAAGGCTTCGGACTCGCGATTATAGTCTGCCCTCATTGCTACAGGTTCGGTACAGTTGATTATGGGTTAGGGTCTCATGTAGTGTGTACCCATTTTCCCTTTGGCTGCTTGGGATTTGTTCCTGGCAGTGCTATTAGTGCGGGCTCCGAAACCCAGCTTCCAGTGGTTTCAACTGATGAATACATTAAATAGGTCTGGCCGCATGTTGCATTTTTTTCTCGCAGCATTGCCACGGCAACAGGCGGTCTATGTGAATCTGTTGTTGCTTGTGTTGTTTCCCCAGTGTTGATCTTTCCTGCATTAACTATAACTGTTTGGTTGACTTTCCACCATGTTGGTTAGGTAGCTTTGTATTGTACCACATTTTGTTTGTTTCGTCATTATCATTTATCGTTGCTTTGTTTTCCGATTGTCGTTGCTTAGTTTCCCCATTAGAGTTGTTTACTTTCCCCATCGTAGTTACTTAGTTTCCCCATTGTCTCCTCCTGTGGATTGGAGATAAGAATAGACCCACCGCGTCTCCCTACGCGATTCATAAGTGGCGAATAAGTAGGGACATCGTGACTTGATTTCCGCTCACTATAAACTTTGCTTGTGATTTTCGTGCTGAATGGCCTTACATAGCCTACAAAGGCTGGTAGGCCATAAAACTCCATCCACCCATTCTTTCTCCATCGTCCTTGCTTAGTTTCCCCATTGTCCTTGCTTAGTTTCCCCATTGTCTTTGCTTAGTTTCCCCATTGTCCTTGCTTAGTTTTCCCATTGTCCTTGCTTAGTTTCCCCATTGTCCTTGCCTACTTTCCCCATTGTCCTTGCTTAGTTTCCCCATTGTCCTTGCTTAGTTTCCCCATTGTCCTTGCTTAGTTTCCCCATTGTCCTTGCCTACTTTCCCCATTGTCCTTGCTTAGTTTCCCCATTGTCCTTGCTTACTTTCCCCATTGTCCTTGCTTAGTTTCCCCATTGTCCTTGCTTAGTTTCCCCATTGTCCTTGCTTAGTTTCCCCATTGTCCTTGCTTAGTTTCCCCATTGTCCTTGCTTAGTTTCCCCATTGTCCTTGCTTAGTTTCCCCATTGTCCTTGCTTCGTTTCCCCATTGTCCTTGCCTACTTTCCCCATTGTCCTTACTTAGTTTCCCCATTGTCCTTGCCTACTTTCCCCATTGTCCTTGCTTAGTTTCCCCATTGTCCTTGCTTAGTTTCCCCATTGTCCTTGCTTAGTTTCCCCATTGTCCTTGCTTAGTTTCCCCGTTGTCGTAGCTTTTGTAGTAGATGTGCTGCCAACGTAGGGCGTCTTATACAAGACTTGCTGGTGTCTTGCAGGGCAACTGTACTGCAACGCCACCTTTGACGACTGGCTGTGCTGGGACTATGCCCCCGCTGGGTCCTCGTTGTACCAGGCCTGTCCTCACGAGTTCATCCCCTTCTTCAATCCTGAAGGTGCGTGCCTCTCTGTCGCCTTGCCTGACTCCTCCTGGACATAGTCCATGCTGTACAGTCTGCACCGTAGTTCATGAAAGTAAGATGTCTCGTGTGTGTGTGTGTGTGTGTGTATCTCTGTGTGTCTGTCTGTATCTATGTGTGTCTGTCTGTATCTCTGTGTCTGTGTCTGTGTCTCTATGTCTCTCTGTCTCTCTGTCTCTCTCTCTCTGTCTGTCTGTCTCTCTCTCTCCCTCTCTCTCTCTCTGTCTGTGTCTGTCTATCTGTCTGTGTGTCTGCCTGTCTGTCCTCTGTCTGTTCTGTCTTTCCTGTCCTGTCTTTCCTGTCCTGTCCTGTCTGTTCTGTCCTGTCTGCCCGTCCTGTCTGTCTGCCTGTCTGTCTGTCTGTCTGTCTGTCTGTCTGTCTGTCTGTCTGTCTGTCTGTCTCTATCTCTCTCTCTCATTCTCTCTGTCTCTCTGTCTGTCTGTCTGTCTCTCTCTCTCTCTCTCTCTGTCTCTATCTCTGTGTCTGTCTGTCTGTGTTACGGGCTGGCTAACTGGGCCTCGGGTTTGCCTAGCCCGCACAAATGAAAATAAACAAGAAACACAAAACGCCAGCACAGAGTTCCAACAAGGTGTATTCAAACGCAAACAAACTCCACTGCCCGTCCCACACCAGGGCTCACAGGTGCTGACGTGCGG
>JAWQFJ010035227.1:0-49875 GCA_034096865.1 Theodoxus fluviatilis | reverse complement strand
AACATACATACATGTATGCAAATTCTGTCGGTCAGCGACAGCCTTCTGTCAAAGGGTCTCGCTCCTCTTCGGGGCTTTTTGACTTCCTTCCCACCAGCTGGCAAGTGCACTGGCCCCATCACAGTCTTTTACAAAGGGTCCTTACAAACTGATTAAGTGAGTTAGAACAACGTAAACAAACTAAAGATTATTCGATCGCGAACCTGCCCATCGGGCAACTTTACCGCACATGCAGCTTGCCCACTTACTTCCACCTACCCCGGACAGTCCTTAACGTTGAACCTTGCTCACACATTTCAGTCGTACACCAGCAGCTGCCGCCTCACCATGTGTGCAATCGATTGCCTCTATAAACGTAACTCAGTTCAAAATGACCTCGTCTTTTTTCCCTTGGCTTAGACATTGCATGGATGTACCATCCATCAGTGCTTCAAGCGAGTTCGACCAATCAGTTCCAAAGGTGAAAATCAAGTGCAACCAGAAAATGTTGCTTTCTTAATCTCCAAAAATATCCCAAGCAGAGGTCTTTGGCTGCAAAAGTTTAAGTTCACCGATTGTTGGTTTGACCTTTGGAAGCACAGAAACAGTCTCCTCAAAACGACGCTTAAGGAGTGGAATGTAGATCTTGTAGCTTCGATGGATGGACCATGTCATCAAAATGGTTCAACGAACGCATCCCAAAACAGCAGGTTTTTTGTTGTTGTTTGTTTATTTGGAGTGGGGGTGGGGGTGGGAGTGTACATTTGAAAGTAAAATAATCAAGATAATGCTTTCTGTCTTTGTGAAGAAATAGGATCAGTTGCAGGACAGACCTTGCTACAGTCCTCCTCATCTGATTCTGGCGAGGTTTTAAGATCACGCACGTCCAGGTACACTACTAAATTAAAAGATCTCACTTTGACCACAGCTACCGTAGTCCCAGGCGGGCTGATCTCCCTCGCCTCTTTAAAACCTCTATCATCGAATGAAGCCTAGGAAACTTGAGCCAATTCCATCTTAATGCCTTCATAGAGCTCACCGTTTTATTTCCTTGCCCCATTGCATCTGGCTCCAGCGCTATATGGTGGTCTGTCAATCGTAGAAGAGGTCAATGGAATTGAACACTCGATAACAACCCCAACTCGTGTTCTCAGAGCTTGTAGCAGCGACGGCAGAGCGCAGCTGTGTCTAGTAGTTTAAATGACGTCACAATAAAGGCAGACTGCGGCTGTGTCTAGTTCAAATGTCGTCACAATAAAGGCAGACTGCACCTGTGTCTAGTTCAAATGACGTCACAAGAAAGGCAGGCTGCAGCTATGCCCGATTCAAATGACGTCACAATAATACCAGACTGCAGCTGTGTCAAGGACTACTGTGTCCAATTCAAATTACGCTAGAGTAAGGGCAGACTGCAGCTGTGTCTAATTGACGTTATGATTAGAACAGACTACAGCTGTGTCCAATTCAATAGACGCTGCAATAGATATCAAGTTGTGTCCATTTCAACGTACTTACAATAAGGATAGACTACTGCTGCGTCCAACTCAATAGACGCTGAAATAGAGATAAACTTAATTAAGCTGTGTCCATTTCAACATACAAGAAGAATAGACTACTGCTGCGCCCAACTCAATAGAAGCTGCAATAGAGATAGACTGCAGCTGTGTCCAATTCAATAGACTTACAATAAGGACAGACTACCGTAATTTTCAAACTACAAGGCGCTACCATATATAAGGCGCACCCCCTAAATAAATAAAAAAAACATGTCAATCATACATAGGGCGCTACCAAATATAAGGCGATACATCAGAACACATACTTAACAAAAGAAAAGAAATGAACATGGTGCGGAAACCAACCATTGAATCTAATCCAACAAACAAGTAGGAACGAAAGAAACAAGGAGACGTTGAAAAACATCAGAACCATTCAAAAAGTAAATTAATATCACGTCAGCTGTGGGTGTTGTTGTTTTTTTGTCGTTTGAAATCTATTTCAGTCATACATAAGACGCAACCGAATATAAGACGCATGTCTGAAAATTTGAGAAAAAAGTATCGCCTTATAGTCCGAAAATTACGGTACTGCTGTGACCAACTCAATGAACGCTGCAATTGAGATAGACAACAGCTGTGTCCAGTTCAGTAGACTTACAATAAGGATAGACTACGGCTGCGTCCAACTCATAGACGCTGCAATAAGGATAGACTACAGATGTGTCCAATTCAATATACTTACAGGTAGGACATACTACAGATTTGACAACTCGGTAAACACTGCAATAGGGATAGACTACAGCGGTGTCCAATTCAACACTTACAATTAAGACAGACTACGGCTGCGTCCAACTCAGTAGACGCTGCAATAAGCCATTTTCAGAAGTCTATTGCTGACATGGTCAAGCGAACTTTGATCCTTCAAACGTTTGACTCCTTTTTGATCGCAGCTCGCCAGGAACTACGGCCAGCGGCCAGTATTTCTCTGGGATCTGTCTCAATGTCATGTGCTTTAGATAATGTATTTGCGCTGTCTTTGGAGTGCTCGGAGGACCCTTCAGTCCTTCGTGCTGCACGGACGCCTGGTATGTTGCTTGTCTCCAGTTTCTGTGACCATTCTATGCACCAGGGGTCGTGTGCAAGAAGAGACATGTTTAAGTCAGGCTTAAGATTGAGATCGCTTGCTCAGCTCAACGAATCTCGAAGTCGGTGTGTGTCTCAGAATCTAAAACAAAATTCCATGAATAGACCTACGTTCTTTCACAGTTTTCATTTATATGGTTTCTTTAGCCAGTTTAATTATGACTCAAAATATTGTATATGGTGGAGCATATTACACATGCGTTTTTGAGTTAGTGTTGCAGCCTGTGTGAGGCAAACTAGGAGAGAAAATATTTGCATGGCATTTGCTCATAACTGCATTATTTCTCTCTCTCTCTCTCTCCCTCCTGTAGCAGTGTTGTGTGTGTGTGTGTGTGTGTGTGTGTGTGTGTGTGTGTGTGTGTGTGTGTGTGTGTGTGTGTGTGTGTGTGTGTGTGTGTGACAACAGTTCACCACTCATCTGCTGGTGAATTTTTCTCATCTGATGTTCGGTCCTACTGAATCAACCTATCGGTGTTATGACCGAACATCACGAGTGCAGCCTTTACGCTATTTTCATGAACCAGTCACTTCTCAAATAGCCCTAGAACTCAGGCACTCAACGCATGGTGGGAATAATTCACCTGCAGGTGAGTGGTAAACTGTTGTCGCCCTCTCTCCCTCCCTCGCTAGCTCGCTCGCTAAATGACAAGAGTGACAATCGATTGTGCAATACCACAAAACTGATGTACGCATACTTCAAGTGTAATCTCCCTTACCATGATGTACTGTGAAGGCGATCACACAGTTTTCAATAACTTGAAGGCTCCTCGATGTTTTGAAACTTCAGTTCGTCGGTTTCATTATCTACATCGCTGCAGTAGGGCTCATACTGGTATGGTTCGGGTATTGGAGGACATTCTTCATCTTATTGTTTGCCTGAAATGCTGTCAGGGTCACTACTCTCGGAACCCATGTCTAACGTGTTGTCACAATTACTTGGCTCAGCCACCTTTCGGCTTGAGGCCATTAGTCGATGTGACCTCATGAAACTTGCGCACGCGCACTGAATTGCATAATGAGGTTTTTTTCTGCCAGGTGAGAATGGGCTGTTTTACAACGCATTATCACGAAAACAAAATGTGTTATACTTTTTAAAAGTTTACCAATACATTAAGTTATTCAATAACATTTGTGTAAAAAAACAAACTTAAGCACGCTCTCCTAGATCTTTACAAATCCTGTCTTGGTTGAATTCTTGGGCTGCAACTAATATACAAGGGCCAATGAGTCTTTTTCTGATGGTGGAAAGAAAATGTGTCTGTGGAATCATTTTATTTCCTCCACCAGGGGTATTCAAAATTATTTCGGCTTACTAACCCGCCGGGCTAGTTGGACACAAAATTTTCTAGCTCGCAACTTTTTTACCAGCCGGCCTTCCATACACAAATAATGAAAAACTGAATGCAGTTTCTAAACACACCAACACAACATGACTTTATTGAAGATGATATGCTATGTGTTTTGCACATATTGAAATCAACAAAGCATAGTCCAACTTTAAAACCTGCCTAGAAAACTGGGCCTTGTTCAGAGAAGACGGCCATGCCAGCCTCAGTCTCGCTTCTGCTCTTCTCCCGGTTGGAGCTGCATTTCGCACTCCACAAGTGCCCTTTGACTGTTCATTAAACCTGATGCTCTCCAGTTTGAAGTTGTCAGAACCAACAACAAACGGTGCTTTCTGGATGGTTGTGTTGTGAATGTAATGTGAGATGCCTGCAGACGGTTCGGGAACTTTCCTCCTTTGTCTGTGAGAGGGAGTGGAGGCGATTTCTGCCTTGTTAGCATGCAGAGGGTCAGGGGGTCAGAATTAGTCAGCAGAATGCTGGGAGGGGACTGGAAATTTCTCATCCCAATACACAGTAACCAACTGACCACTGATTGGTCCTTGTAGGTCAAGGGGGGCCGGGCGTCCCCTCCGGTTTGTTGTTGGCATCCGTCAGTCTCGTGAGACCATGGAGTGTGCGCCAGGTTTGGTCAGTCCGGGGTTGAGCGGCAGCGTACTCTGTGGCTGTAGAGCCCGATCCTTGAGCCGCATGCTCTGTTGCACTTGTCGCAAGTGAAGTCTTGGCGTGGCTCTGTAGATGCCGACGCTATCCTCTGTCGTCTGCACGGATCTATAATAATATTATTTATTATAGATCCGTGGTCGTCTGTGTTCTCTCCTCTCCTCCCACTGCTCCCGTCTCCTCCTCTCGCTGGCCTGGATGCCAGACTTGACGGCGTGTCTCCAGCTGCTGCGGTCAGCGGCCACCGTTTCCCAGTCTGCTGGGTTGATGCCTCCCGCCGTCATGTCACGTTTACAAACGTCCTTGTAGCGGAGGAGAGGTCTTCCTGCAGGTCTGGATCCCGTGGCGAGCTCGCAGTACAGCACATCTTTGGGTATTCGGCCGTCGTCCATCCTGCTGACGTGACCCAGCCATCTAAGTCGTCTCTGGCTGAGCATGGCGAACATGCTGGGAATACCTGCTTGCGCCAGTACGTCCTTGTTGGGGATGCGGTCTTGCCAGCTGATGCCCAGGATCCTTCTGAGGCAACGCATGTGATAGGTGTTGAGCCGGCGTTCTTGGCGGGAATACAGGGTCCACGCTTCGCTTCCGTAAAGGAGCGTGCTGAGAACGCAGGCCTGGTAGACTTTCATCTTGGTGTTTGTTGTCAGCATGGAGTTGTCCCAGACACGCTTTCCGAGGCGGGCCAGTGATGTTGCGGCTTTGCCAATGCGCTTGTTTAGTTCGGCGTCCAGAGACAAGTTGCTTGAGATGGTGGAGCCCAGGTATGTAAACTCCTCCACCACCATAAGGGTGTGGTCGCCGATGGAGATGCTGGGAGCGGTACTGACATCCTGACCCATGACTTCGGTCTTCTTGATGCTGATGGTCAGAGCGAATTCTTTGCATGCCTGGGCAAAGCAGTTGATGAGACGCTGCAACGCCTCCTCTGTGTGCGCAGCCAGGGCAGCATCATCAGCAAACAACAGCTCTCTGATCAGGACCCTTTGCACTTTGGTCTTTGCACGGAGGCGGGCTAGGTTGAAGAGACCTCCATCACTTCTGGTATGGATGTACACACCATCCTCAGACTGTCTGAAGGCGTAGGACAGTAGCAAGGAGAAGAAGATGCCAAAGAGGGTAGGAGCAAGCACACAGCCCTGTTTCACGCCGCTTCTGATTGGAAAGGGGTCTGAGGTTGAGCCGTCGTACTGGACGGTACCGAACGTGCCCTCATGGAAGGACATGACAATTCTCAGGAGCTTTGGGGGACATCCGATCTTCTGCAGCAGTGTGAAGAGACCTTTTCTGCTGACCAGGTCAAATGCCTTGGTCAGATCGATGAAGGCGATGTACAGTGGTCGCCTCTGCTCACGGCATTTTTCCTGCAACTGTCTGAGGGAAAAGACCATATCGATGGTTGAGCGTTCCGATCTGAATCCGCACTGTGCCTCAGGGTAGACTCGCTCGGCAAGTGTCTGCAACCGTTTTAGTACCACACGGGCAAAGACCTTCCCAACGATGCTGAGTAGGGATATTCTGCGGTAGTTATTGCAGTCGCTGCGGTCTCCTTTGTTCTTGTATAGCGTGATGATGTTTGCGTCACGCATTTCCTGAGGGACAGCTCCTTCCTCCCAGAAATCGCTTAGAATGATCCCGAACCAAAGCACGGGACTATATAAACGTGTGTGCATGCGAGGGTAACGTCACTGGAAGCTGAGAGCGCTTGGGAGGCTGTAGAAGCCGTATGGAGGCGCAGCCTGAGCAGCAGGAGTGACTGCTGTGGGTGCACGAGTGATTGCTGTAAGCGCTGACCAGTCATGAAATAAAGATCCTGTAGAAAACTCACGCCTAAGTCCTGCTTCTACTTTCCTGGCGCAAGCTGGGACAGACCTTAAGTTACAGACCACCTTCCCGCAACAACTGGTTCCCAGACGGTGAGAATTAGAAGTAGAAGCATGGAAAAAGACAAACGTGTGACGAGATCGGCAGCTCACAAAGATGGAGAAGATTCGCCGGCAGAGGACATGTCGGCAATGATAAAACTTCTGCTGCAGCAACAACAGGAAGAAAAACAAGAAAGACTACAGAAACAGAAGGAAGAGGAGCAGAGAGAACTGCAACAACAGCAGGAAGAGGAGCAGAGAGAACTGCAACGACGGGAGGAAAAGGAGCAGAGAGAACTGCAACGACGGGAAGAAAAGCAAGAGAGAGAACTGCTGCGACAGAAGGAAGAGGAGCAGAGAGAACTGCAAAACCCCCCTCATCAGACCCCCTTCCAGACCTCTGGCAATCACCAGGTACACAAGCCACTCCGAGCAGAGGCGCCTGCTTTTGTCTCGGCCAGGGAGGGGGTCCACATGACCGCTGCCCGACCCCTACAGTAAAAGCCGCAGACCTTTGATGGTAGGGCCCCGTGGGAGGCATACCTTCTTCAGTTCGAGGTCACAGCGGCTATGAATGGCTGGGATGAAAGGGAGAAAACCGGCTATTTGATCTCCGGCCTTACTGGTCAGGCATTAGGCATCTTGGAGGTGTTGCCACCTGAGGACAGGACTAATTACCGCGCTCTCGCGCAGGCCCTCCATGACAGATTCCAGGATGCCAGAAACACGGATCAGGCGAAGATATTACTCTGCGCGAGGAGGCGCAAGAAAGGTGAGTCCCTCCCAGAGTTAGCCGTAGACATAGAGCGACTTGTGAGACAAGCTCACCCTGCCTCCAATAGAGACGCAGTGGATGACCTGTCCCGCGAGAGATTCCTCGAGGCCCTCTCCAACAGTGAGGTGAAGCGGCAGGTGCAGCTGCTAGCTGGCCCCCACCCCCCTCGCTGAGGCCATTACTCAGCGTGAGGATGCAGCGCAGAGACAACCACAGCATCAGAAGGTCAGGGCTGTGGGAAGCCAGAATAAAGCTGCCAGCGACGCTCTGCTGGCGCAGTTCAGATGCCTGATGGAGGAGCTCTTGGAGAGGGCGAAAAGTAACACCCCTCGTCAGGAAGGCCAGCGTGGGCCCATCAAGTGCTTTAATTGCGACAAGGTCGGTCACATCGCGCGCCGCTGTCCACAGAAGCCAGCCTCCTACCCAAGCCGAAACCATGGAGAGAAGTCGGTCCATGCCCAGGAAAACTAGAATGCGCTGGACTTAGGGGGAAAAGTCCGGCATTCCATCCCCCTACCGCCCCACGCCATGGCACGTTCAAATTGAATGGTGCGCGCTGTGACTCAGGGGGGCCGTCGATAGACGTCAGCATCGAGGGGTACCTGTGCAGCGCGCTGATTGACTCAGGAGCCACCGTTTCCGTCCTAAGGACTGGTCTACGCCTCTTTTTGGAGAGAGTTGAGACGACAGTAACCCTTACTGACGTCAGGAATGGCCCCATCCCCGTACACGGCGTGGTGGAGGCGAGACTGCGGGCCAGTGAGTTCGCTACCTCTCACGTATTCCCTATTGCAGACGTCGTGGAAGACGCCATCCTAGGAGCGGATTTCCTGCAGGAACATTTGGGAATGATGGACTGGGGACGTGCTTTCCTGACTCTTGACGGGCTACCAATACGGTTTGAGAGTGTTGGGGGGGGGGGGGGGGGGGGGGGGGGCAAAGGGCAACCTCAACGCGCCTTTTAAAGGTAGGAAAGCAGCGGACGGGACGGACGGAAGGTGACCTGACCGTACCCCTCCCAGGAGCCCTGCAGACTGCCTTGGAGGAGGGGAGCCAGGAACTCAACGCCTCGGACCGGACCCGACTTGGTAAAATGCTGCGTGCCCACCAGGGAGTCTTCTCATTGACAGAGCACGACGATGGTCGGACTGGCCTCCTACGTCACACCATTGACGTGGGAACATCGAGTCCTATTAATCAGGCCCCCAAGCCTATTCCCGTCGCCAGCCGGGAGATAGCACGTCAAGAAGTCCAGAGGATGCTAGGACAGGGTGTCATTGAGCCCTCAAGCAGCCCTTGGTTGTCCCCTGTAGTGCTTGCAAAGAAGGACGACTCCACGAGGTTCTGCGTCGACTACCGCCGACTGAACGACGTCACCAAGAAGGATCACACCCCCTGCCGCGGATCAACCTGACCCTTGATGCCCTATCGGGCACCCTGGACTTGAAGAGTGGGTACTGGCAGGTAGAGGTCGAACAAAGGGACCGAGAGAAGACAGCCTTCTGCATGGACGGAGGGTTGTGGCAGTTCTCAGTGATGCCTTTCGGACTGTGCAACGCGCCAGCCACCTTCGAGCGTCTCATGGAGACAGTTCTCCAAGACCTATTACAGAAGGGTGTCCTCGTCTATCTGGATGACGTCATCGTGTACGCACAGACACTTGACCAGGAGTTCCACCTCCTGGAGGCAGTGTTTTAACTCCTGAAAGGGGCCGGTCTAAAGCTCCACCCCCAGAAGTGTCGGCTATTTAAGAAAGAGGTCGTCTTTCTAGGCCACGTTGTAGGAGCCAATGGCATCCACACTGACTCCGCTAAAGTGCACACCGTGCAGAACTGGCCTAGACCAAGGAATCTAACAGAAGTCAATAGTTGTCTGGGCTTCTGCAATTACTACCGCCGGTTCGTGCAGGGCTTCTCTGATGTCGCCGCCCCGCTGCATCAACTGAAGGAGAAGAAAGCCCCGTTCCAATGGAGCACCGTGTGCGAAGACGCCTTCCAAGCACTGAAGCGGCGCCTCACAGATTCGCTTGTCCTGGCCTACTCGAGGGAGGTATATCTGTTCATACTAGACACGGACGCCAGTGACACGGGGATTGGAGCGGTACTGTCAGAGGTAAAATATGGCGAGGAGAGAGCCATAGGATATTACAGCGCCCGCCAATCGCCCGCATCGTCGATACTGCGTCACACGGCGGGAGCTGTTAGCCGTCGTAAAGGCCTTCTCCCACTTTCGCCCATACCTGAATGGCCGGAGCTTCACTCTGAGGACGGACCTCTCATCCCGCAATGGCTCATGCACGTTCGAGATCCAGAGGGCCAGTGGGCAAGGTGGCTCCAGAAGGTTCAGGAGTACGACTTCAAGATCCTACACTGTCCCGGAAAAAACCACGGCAACACATATGGACTCTCTCGTCGTCCCTGCAACTGAAAGGCCTGCCTCCGAGTGGTTCCTGTGGGACCTGCCATAAAGAAACAGAGGGTACCAACTCCATCTCTTGTGTGGTAATTTTATTAATTGTTTCATTTGGTAGGTCAGTAGACTGGTTGATCGGTATGGTGGTTGATCAGTGGTTGATCAGTATGCTGGTTGTTCAGTATGCCGGTTGACCAGTATACACTTATTTACTTTGACAGAAGGCTGGTTGATCGGTAGACACTTATTTACTTTGCTGGTTGATCAGTGGGCTGGTTGGTCAGTAGGCTGATTGGTCACTCATTTACTTTCAGGTTTGTAACAAATGGTTTCACATAAGTTGCCAAGAGATAACTGCACCCCAATTGGTTCAATGGCGAGAGACTACAGAGGAGTACATCTGCCGTCTGTGTCGAGGGGACTACAGGGCGGGTTTACAACGGCTTAAAGAAATAAGTAACAAGAAGGGCAAAGCCCACACGACTCACATGCTGAGAGGATGTGAAAAATGGCTGTTTTTTAGACAACATTTACGGCCCCTGCGACCTTGACCTTGAAGCAAGGTCAAGCCACTATGTATGTTTTTTGACGCCTTGTCATCATACACCATCATGCCAAATTCGGTGTTGATAGACTTAATAGTCTCCGAGAAAAATCCAACGTTAGTTTTTTACGGACGCCCGGACGGAATACACGGGTGACCTAGTATAAAAGTATAACATGTGTACTACAATGTTATGAAGTTTGGAAGAGTTATCTTCCATAGTTCAGGGTCAAGGTCACTTCAAAATATGTATACAATTCAACTGTAAAGAGCTCCTGTGACCTTGACCTTGAAGGAAGGTCAATCAAACTGGTATCAAAAGATAGGGATTACTTTGCCCTATATACCATATATAGGTCAGGTATCCAATCTCAAAAACTTCAGAGAAAATTGGGAAAATGTGAAAAATGGCTGTTTTTAGACACCATTTACGGCCCCTGCGACCTTGACCTTGAAGCAAGGTCAAGTCGCTATGTATGTTTTTTGACGCCTTGTCATCATACACCATCATGCCAAATTGGGTGTTAATAGACTTAATAGTCTCCAAGAAAAATCCAGACGGACGAAACGGGTGAGTACATAGACTCACTTTTGCTTTGCATGTGAGTAAAAAATATCACTAAAAATAGTCTAACTACAAGTAATACCGCTAACTATTAGAAGAATAAGAATAAGAATAAGAAGAAGAAGTTGAAGGATGACCGAAATCCATGGTGCTCAGGATGTACTTTCTGTTTATAATGTCATATGTTGCAGGCAGCAGCCAAGGGCGTCACGTCACTGGTGTCAGCGTGAGAGAGAGAGAGAGAGAGAGAGAGAGAGCTTGATATGCGAAGGTGGGGCCATCTACACATCAGATGATGTACCTGACGACTATACCAAGAATGCAACCGACACAAATGCCACAAAAATAATGCAACGACATCACCTTGGTGGTCGCCCACTGATCACACCTGGTGACGGGAACTGTCTCTTCCACGCCATTTCTATAATATTGACTGGTTCGTACAGCTTGGCAGATGAACCGAGGTATAAAACACGCCTCCAAATGGCCCTCAATAAAGAAAACGTTTTGGACGGTCACCCTCAGCTTGGGGATATCTTTATTGTGTCTCCCGATTATGATTCGTCCATGGTTGACTGTGCCTGTGATGGCAACTTTTCGTCAGCATGGACAATCTTGGCCTTGTCACAGGTACTACGCAAGAACATCACGTCACTGTATCCACCTGAGAACGGGACACGGGACGAAACAGTGTCAATCTTGACAACAGTGTTTGGGAACTTTACTGCCGATTTGCCGTTGTCCATTTTTTGGACGGGCCCCAAGAAGAAGAAAAACAAAATGTGGCTGCCCAACCACTTCTTACCAATAGCCCCAGCTGATGATGACGATGGTGTTGGAAGTATTGGTAATGAGGTTGATGATGATGATGATGATGGTGAAGATTGTGGTGATGGTGATGGTGGATGGCGTGGTGGTGAGGTTGATGATGATGATGATGATGATGATGATGATGATGATGATGGTGGATGTGGTGATGAGGTCGATGATCACGATGATGATATGATAATGAATGATGACGATGCTGAAGATGAGCCGGCGCCGAATGATGGCAGACAACCCCTACCAAATGGTGCATTCCTGAATTTTCAACAGCTTCGAGAAGCGTTTGATTAATTCTACAATGTTGTTGAATCCATACCATCAGGAAGAAAAGACAACGTTTTTTTCGTTGCTGACAATGAAAAAAAAAGTGACAAGGAGGGCTCAAGGCGACGCTAGTTATTCCCAGACGATCGTGGTGCCTGCAAAAGGCACCATTACCTACTACGTAAATGTCAATGGCCGCTTTAGAACAGTCTGCAAGCGAGGGGATCTTTTTTGCAAAGAGTCTCAAGATGGTAAGAAGAAAGTCTTCACTCCAATTACACCACAACCATCTTCCTCTGATGTCATCAAACTGCATCGCTATTATTTGAAACATCCTTGGAGTGACCAATACAGAAAACGTGTCAGTTGGGTTGAACATGACGGGGCACCTACCACGGCGGTCTATGAATACAGTGGGCACTGTCCGGACATCGTAATACCAAGATGGGCAATCCAGGGAACTACATCCGGCCCTGTCCACAGGAGATGGCCAAAGTCAAAGAATGTTTGAAGACAAAGAGGCCTGCTGAAGTGTACAGGGATGCTGATGCATTACATGGGCCAAGAAAAAAAACCCGCTGGCGCTGAACCTCCAGGTTTCAGCATTAATTTTTTTTTTTTAATCGGGTTCGAACCTGCAAGCTCTCGAGAAAAGAGGGGGAAAACACACACACACACACAAAAAAACATTAAAAAACCAGGTCGGGTTTGAACCCACAACCTCTCGAAAAAAGAGAAGAAAAAAAAGTTTCAGCGCAGAATCGAACCTGGTCATGCATGACCAAGAGTCTAACGCTCTACCAGCTGAGAGAGAATTGATGTGGCGGAGTGCTTGTAAAGCATTTATAACGTTCTTTTCCGTGGCCCCACGAGCAGCTAAATCTCAACCGGCTGAATAAAAGCAAAGGAGTCTGTGCGGGGGTGAGTCTCAGATCTGCATTTGAAATTTAACATTACTGCTCATTGCTCGTGCAAGGCTGTATAAGTGGGTTTTTTAAAATCATTTATCTGTTACGTGTTTGATTTGATGGAGTAACCTAAGCTCGCATTCCAAAATTGTAGAACCTACTCTTGAAGTGTTGTGTGTGGAGCCAAAAAGCTTGCGCAACTGTCTGTCCTATGCACGGACTGTCCTTTGCACTGACCGTCCTTTGCATTAACTGTCCTTCACACTGACATGTCGCGCTCACCAGTGCTTCGGACACATGCCGGTCATTCTGTGCACTGGTCAGTGTGAAAGTGCATAGGACAGTCAGTGCATCGGACAGTCAGTGCATAGAACAGTCAGTGTGAAGGACAGTTAATGCAAAGGACAGTCCGTGCATAGGACAGTCAGTGCGAAGGACAGTTGCGGAAGCTTTTTGGCTCCACACACAACACTTCAAGTGTAGGTTATAAAATTTTGGAATACGAGCTTAGCTTACTCCATCAAACACGTAACAGATACTGTACATGATTAAAAACCCAACAACACTTACCCAGCCTTGCACGAGCAATGAGGATGGTTCATCTTCTGCTTAGCAGCGTCAAGATCGAAAGAAAGTCGATACATAAATGATAATGTGCTGCTTAAATTTTTCCACATTGATCTGAAGCACCGAGCTGTCACCTCCACCGTTTAATCCGCTTGCTAATAGATCTTAATTTCGTCTAAATAACATGAATAGTATTTATTCATACCCCTGTCTATCACAGTCTGAGAAATCTTCTCACTGTCTGGCAAAAATGAGACACAAATGCTATCCAGAATATTACAATGCAACGAGTTTGTCGGCGTTCATTCGGAAGCCATTTTGCCATCTGCGCATCTGTTACCACGCGAGATACAGCGAGAAAAGGGGCGTGGCTGTAGAGTGGGTTGCCATTCCATCAATTGACCACTTGCATCGTAAAAAATCCTTCTTTATCCTTTCACCAATGTTCTCAAAATTCATCCTTATCAAAACTTTACTCGCAAATGACGTCACGTTGTTGATGATGTCACACATTACGCAATTTCGCCATTCCATGAATCGCGTATTTGGGGAGGCGCTCTGGAGTGTACGACCTTAAAAAACCACTTTCTCTTCAAGCCTCGATTCTGAAAATTTGATACATTCAATCGGACCTAACTTCCAGTAAGTGTACAAAATCTCAAGGAAATCCGTCCAGTAGTTTTTGAGATATAAGCCGTTAAGTCGGGACAGACAGACAGACACACACACACACACACACACACACACACACACACACACACACACACAGACAGATAAAGTCTGTAGGACCTCCAGTAATCCTGGAGGGATAAACAGCAAGTCTACAATGCCAGTTGCCGACTGAAAAAGGAATCATTGCCAGCAGGAAGCAAGCATAGTATCAATTTTGCAGACCAAGTGGGTGCCACATAAGGTATGCAGGACAATATGCCTTTCATTCGTCGAGTCATGAAGCTGCCTTCCAAGCACCCCGCTATCATCTGTTATACATTAGACCAAGTTTCAGATATGGTTCGCTTCTGTGGCCCCGCACTATCCTGCCAGTCCACAGTATTGGGAGTTGATAAGACGTTCAATTTGGGACCGCTACATGTGACCCCGACGGTATACAAAAACCTAAGTGTCACAAAACGATCCGATGGCGATCATCCCATATTTCCAGGCCCGACCTTCATCCATGGATCAAGTGAGATGGAAATGTACAATGAGTTTGTCCGTCACCTTGCAGGCCTTTTCCCAGCCTCTGCCGAGCCTGTTATAGGAAGCGACGAGGAAGGCGCCATCCGCCAAGCTGCCCAGCAAGCAATCCCGCGTAGCCTGAGACTTGTGTGTACAAAACACGTAAAGGACAACTTCAACAACTTCCTCAAGGACTAAGGTATGAGAAAACAAGAACGCAAGAAGTTGATGAGAGAAGTATTTGGAGACGATGGGATCTTGAAGAACAGCCGTTCTACACAAGAAATGAACGACGGTTTGGGACATCTGGCTGCCAGATACCCCCAAAACCCCATCAAGAAAAGACTGGGAAAAAATCATTCATCTTTTGGAGGACAACTTCCGAGCTTTGAACAAACCAGGGCTGCTGATGCAACATGCCCTTTGGACGAACAATAATTACTCAGAATCGTTCAACCATGTTTTGAAACAAGAAACGTCCTGGAAATCCTGTCAGCTTCCGAGTTTGGTCTGCAAACTGCACGATGTTGTAGTTGAGAAGTACCGCGAAGTCAAGAGGTGTTTCCTTCGTCTGGGAGAATACCAGCTTGCAGAGGAGTACAAGACTTTCAACTTGAGACGGGATGACTGGTTGAGCAAATCAGCTGCCCAGAGGTCACAACACTTCAAACGCTTCACATCAATGAGCAAGAATCCAGGGCGGGTGATGTCAACGGACGGGAAAACAACGGCACGTGCTCCTGCGCACAAGGGTCGCAAGCCAGGCCAAAGAAAACGGCCACGAGCCGACCGCACCCCACGATAAGAAGAAGAAGAAAATTTGCACTTTGTTTGTTTTTGATCACGCTGTCTTTAGTTGTCTTTAGCTGCCTTTATGGTCTATATATGCCTGGGTTCTTGGTATTATTGTTCAAATACTTCTGTGTGCATTGCTGATCTTGTGTTTGTTCATTTCAGGTCTTACTGTGAAGGAGTTGAAGTGAATAAACATTTGAACCTTGACTATTGTCTTTTTCAAACTGAATGAAAGAATCAAGGTTGCAAAGTTTGTAAGAATAAACCTACTGAAAGGGATAGGAGACAAAATAAATGTATGATATTTGGTCTTTGGATTTGTGGATGTATTGGGAATTGTTGGGCAAAATATGACTGCTACACAATACGGCAAAAGGACCCAACAATCTGAAGGGTAAAATGACGGAAAAGAGGGAGAGAGGGGTAAGGAAGCAGACAATCATCCCCACTACCCTGCTCACCTCCTCCTTCCCATTCTGCTGAGATGTTCTTCCTTTTCTTTTTCTCCTTCTCCAAAAAGGCACAAAAAATGAGTGACAAAATTCTAGGAGATATTGACAGAGATGTGAAATGGAGCAAACTTGCTTAGAGGAGAAGCTCGGGGTAAACGATGGGGGTTAATACTTAGAGCAGTGTGTAGAGATTTCTGGCTCATTGTCGGGGATCACTAGGTGGTGGCGACTCGGGAGCAACCCTCGATGGAATGATGATGAAGGAAACTGGTGGAAAACTTGGTCGCGTGGAAAGGTCCTGTGATCCTAGAGTAGTAGGACAAGCTGTGCCAATAGGGTATCCAGGATGCCAGCACCAGACAAATTCTGTCCCTCAGCCAGAACTGAAATGCCTGGCACCAACTGGGCACCCAAGATGCCAGCACCAGACAAATCCTGTCCCTCGGCCAGAACTGAAATGCCAGGCACCCAGGATGCCAACACCAGGCGAGACCTGAACCACATAAACTGCAGCAGTGAGAACAGACGTCCACCTCTCCCACTAACTCTCTTGCTCTTAAATACTGAAACTACAAGCCATGAGAAACTAAATAAAGTTATTGATAAACTTTCAAACGACTAAGGAAAAAAATGTTCAGTTGTATTCGTTATCTAAAAACAAAAATAAATCAAGCAACAGATGCACAAATGGCTGGAGACCAGCAAAACGACGTGCAATATGACCTGAGACCACTTGGCTAATTGACAATTCAAACTAAACTCCAAACAGCAAGAAAAAAGCAGCATGCTGAACATCCAAAAACATGAACACTTTAGAAAAAACAAATGAGTCTAACCCACAAAGTCATGAAAATCCTTAAGAGGAACACACCGGCAACCTTCAATACAAGAAAATGCAACATTTGTCTTTTTGAGTCGTGGCACTCTCTGTACTCTGGAGCAGACAACATTCTAGGTGTTGTAGCTGTCTTTAGCTGTCTTCAGTTGTCTTTAGCTGTCTTTTCGCCCTTTATAGGTACCGCGGACGATTGCAAATAGAATCGAAGTGCTCCAATTTTTTTACTCGCCCATCGGGCGAGTGACTTTGCAGTTTCAACTAGCCCGACGCAATTTTAACTTGCCTTGGGCGAGCGGGCAAGTGGGCTTGAACACCCCTGCTCCACCCAGTCCCCCAGAAGAGTCTTTGCAAGCTTGGGTGAGCAAGTTTTGATAATCACCGAGAGCTCAAGACCCATCACCTATCCCTTCTTGGTTAACCTGCCAGTCGACCTGAGTGGTGTACTTGCTGATAATGCTACAGCTACTTGGGGCCGCAGGTAAGAGGGAGAGACAGGGGCGAGGGGCATCCTTAGGGAGGTTAAGTACATCGTTGGGAAGACAATCCCGCCCTCTGATGGGTAGTTTCCCCTCTTTGGTTTTAACCTGACACCCAGGATGAACTACAAACAGATATATTGTGATGTCTATTTGTCTTTCCTCATACAAAGCAAGGAAAACATGGTAAAGTTTATTCAACATTTTCATCATACAAAACATTCTGCCTCCTTAACTTTTGTGTCAGGAACAAAGAAGAGGTAACAGCATAATGTACATTATGAACACTGAAATTCCATTGTCTTGACAACTGTCATACACAATGAGCAACAATGGGAATAAACTATTGCAACACAGCTCATCAGTGAAGCTATTGTTTTTGTCTCATTTCACACCATAATTGGCTTATCAGTTCTTATGGACCATTTTGGTTTGAAATAACTCAGTTTTCTTCTTAGATTTAGTGGTCAGAAATTCTCTGCCAGACGAAATCTCCCAAGTCATTAAATAGCTTAAAAAGACAGCAGCATGGTTCTTAACTCTGTGGCATTTGAATTGCTTCACACATTTTGAAACCATGAACATGAGGACACACACACTCTCTCTCTCTCTCTCCTTCCTCTCTCTCTCTCTCTCCTTCCTCTCTCTCTCCTTCCTCTCTCTCCTTCCTGTCTCTCTCCTTCCTCTCTTTCTCTCTCTCCTTCCTCTCTCTCTCTCCTTCCTCTCTCTCTCTCTCTCCTTCCTCCCTCTCTCTCTCTCTCCTTCCTCCCTCTCTCTCTCTCTCTCCCCTTCCTCTCTCTCCCCCCCCCCCTCTCTCTCTCTCTTTCATGCACGCACAAGCATGCACACACACATATTCTTTTTCCAGCATGACTTGTATCCACACTTTTTCAATTTTTAATAACCAAGGCAAAAACTTATCATTTTCTTTCCCATTTACTATGGCAAAAAAAACAAGGCATACTTTGGCAATATTCAGTACTTTGTGTTGACATTTTTCTATCCAGACATGAATGTGTAGGTGGCATTTGGAAATAAAATTTGGTCATTTCTGCAGTTACACCAAAGATTATAGGTTATAGGTATTATAATCTTTGGTTACACTCCAACAGGCTTGCTGACCATCTTCACTGTAATGGGCTGGAAAATAAAATTACTAAGAATTATTACATAATTCATATTCAAAGAGAAGAAACTGCTGAGTTATCATGCAGTCATGTTCTTCCCAAATCAAAAGGCAAATATGTACAACTGGTTCAAAGTTACAAAAAGGCTTCAACAAATCCAGAACAAGGAAAACAACTGAACTGTTTTGATGCATTATCTCCCCTGTGTTTTGTTAATACTGTGTATTAGGCATCTGCATTGATCATACAAATTCTTATGTTCTTCTATTTCAGGAAACAACTCATTTTTATCTATTCAAAATCATGATCATCCTTGATAAGTGCCTGGGTTGCATACAAATGAATTTTTCTGATGTTGAGGAAAATAAGAGTGAAATTACCTTGTCACATGAGGGACATTCTCCAAAGATCATGTCAAAACTCTGGCGACTTGTTGTAAGGGATCTCAACCACTGGAAATATTCCAAGTGAAATTGCCTGCATGCAGTACTGTGCAACAAAGGTGATGATGTCAATGACTGTGACTGTTATGATTATGTTGATAGATTTGACACTAATGGCATTAAATGATACAGAATGGAAAATGAGATCAACAGTCACTAGCAGAGAGATATTTACATTATTTAAAGCACATTAAACATCTTTTCTCATATACAGCCAAGACCAGGGGGTAGGTTGGGGGTGGTAGGGGTGGTGGTGTTAAAATCCAAGTCTCCTAAACATTTTCAAAAGAGTATAATTTAATAATAATGTGTATTAGTGTGTTTGAAGATGCATTCATAATGCAAATGCATAGATTGTGAAAATCCAATGAAACTGTCTGCTAACCAACAAAATCTTACATCTTCCATACTGCATATGATTTTCTATCCAAAGCATAACTAGTTACTTCATACTTGCATTTCAAGAAAATTATATAAAAAATAAACATTCATGGCAGTAGAGCGTATGTTGTGGTTGACAGAATTTTCTTTGCATGCAAATACAGACAGGCATGACAAAGTCAGTCTGTTTAAGGCAACATCAGACAGGGGGGCGAGTACCTCAAACAAGCAACTGTCATGGAAAATCTGTCCACAGGAAGGGTTGTCACACATCTTGTCAGCTTTCTCGTACTCAAGCTCATATGTGAAGCAGATCCCACACTCAATGCTGAAGTCCTGTTAAAAAAGTGTGTTTCATATATATATAATAAATGAATAAAAATAGGAAGAAATAAAATAAAAGACAGTAACAACAGACCATAGATTACCAACCTTTTGCTCTGGCTATCGTCATCATAATCAACATCATCTTCATGATTCAATTCTAGATATCATAAACGGAATCCATTACAGTAGATCAAATATCATTCTATGCATAAAAGTATGCATATTATTGAAAGAAAATAACCACAAAATAATGTTAAAGAAATAGGAGTCAAGACATCTTGCAAGTTCTTTATTTCACTCACTAGTTGTCCATCCTATTGTTAACTTATTTAGTCTAGACTTAATTTGCTGGTGACTCTGAAGGAGGCGGCTTATGAGTCAATGGTGTACTGTGAAGTAGTGAGAGAATGTCACAATCATGAGTATATCCCCGGCATAGCCCTGGCACAGCGACATGCTGGTCATCCGTTAAAAAAAGGTAGTAAAACAACGAAAAGAGACTTAATTACAGGATATTATTAGAGTTTCTTGTAAACAGAGAGCAAGGGGGTTAAGCAGTGATATTAATTATAAAATCTCCTCAAAATTATCCCTCAAACCTTGACAGTTCCACTGAACAATAGTGCTCATGTCTATTTAGGGGAGTGGACGTGGCTCTGAGGAACCTGACAGACGGGATCTCCCATCTCTATTTCCTCAGAGGCCTGCAGCGCACTGAAACGGTTGTGCTGCTGCAATGGGTCACGCTCTCCCTTCGAAAGCAGGTGTTTCGTCGGTGGAGTCCGTCTATAAGACTTCTTAGGAGCCTTAGGAGGTAGTTGAGGCGACTCAGGTGGTTTCAATACCATCCTGGGTGCCTCTCTAAAAGTCGTCTGGACGGCACAAGATACGGACTCAGACTTCGGCTTGTCACCCTCAGAAGCTGTCTTAGGCCTGTCACCCTTCAACCAAGTCCGTCAAGTCTGGCAGGCCACAGACTTGACGGACTTGACTGCAGAAGCATACGATGGGCCAGATAGAGGCCTCGTCGAAGCCTCCACAAGTCGTCTCGCCTCTGGGAAGGATATTCTCTTGGTGACTCTCACCCTCTGGATCTCTCTCTGGTGCTGCCACTTGGGACAGTCCCGAGAGAAAGTCGGATGAGAGCCAGAACAGTTGGCACACTTCGGGGTGTTGCGGCAGCCATCACCGTTATGGTCATTGCCACAGCATCGCCCACAGCGGGCAGCGCGACTACAAGAGTCTTGGTGGTGATTGAATTGCTGGCACTTGAAGCAGCGTAGTGGGTTAGGAATGAAAGGGTCAACGGCAATTCAAAGTTAGCCGGCCTTCAGGAAGGCAGGGAGAGTGGGGGTACCAAAAGTCAACAGGATCGTGTTGGTGGGCTTGACCACATCATCACGTCTGGATGTGAACTTTCGGACATCCCTCACTCCCTGGTCTGACAGTCCTTCTAATATGTCCCCTTCAGTCAGATCTGCAAGATTGCGACATCGAATAATCCATTTGCAGGAATTAAGGCGATGGTGAGGTTCGACCTTCACTCGTACGTTGGCAAAGGTCGATGCCTTCAGCAGGTTTAAAGAGTGGGATTTCTTGGTTACTTCCACAAGAAGGTCACCACTACTGAGCTTTTTGACCTGATTGGGCTTGCCAGCAATGCCTTGTATGGCTTTTGCAAATGGGGATATTTTGCTCTGTGAATTTTGCGGATCAACAGAACGGACAAGGATGAATCGAGGCAAGCTGTCGTCATCAAAATGGGCAGTAGAGTCAGAAAGGCTCTCTGAACTGGAGGAGATCTCTCTTTGTCTATTAGAAGGGTGTTTTTTTGTTTGGTAGAGTATCGAGATGCTCTTCGTCAGAGAAACAAGGCTCTCCGCCTTTTTCGAAGAAACCCATGCCCCGATAATCTTCGCCGTGTCAGGGAACTTTGAGACCTGGCTCGGCGCACCATCCGCACTGCCAGGAGGCAGTCCTGGAGAGAGTACATTAGTAAGCTCTCCTCCAGGACTGCTATTTGCAAGATGGGGGAGATGGTGCAGAAGATCTCGGGGAAGTTTGTTTCTTCTCCTGTCTCTCATCTGTCTGTTGATGGGAGGACTGTCGACTCGACACCTGAGATTGCTGATGCTCTAGCTGCTACCTTTTCTCACAACTCCTCCATTTCCTTCTGTAATCCATTGTTCAAACGGAACAAGGCGGAGCGGGAAAAGGTTCGCCTCAGGCTCGAGTATGACGACTCGGAAGTTTACAATCTGCCTTTTTCTCTGCGGGAGCTTCTCAACTCGTTGAGAAACACCCAGATGCTTCTCCTGGTCCTGTTGGCATCCCTTATCAGATGCTCAAGCATCTGCCTTAGCCATCGCTCCAGTTGTTACTTGATATTTTTAATACTATTTGGTCTTTGGGTTCTTTCCCACCATCGTGGCAGGAGTCTATTGTCGTTCCGGTTCTCAAACCGGGTAAAGATCCTAAGGACCCTGTAAGTTACCGTCCGATATCCCTCTCAAGTTGCGTCTACAAGACCTTAGAACGGATGATTAACGCCCAGCTTTTCTGCTTCCTGGAGAAGCATGAGGTCCTCAGTGACGTCCAGTGCTGCTTCAGGAGGCGGCGTAGCACGGCTGATTATCTCGTTTGTCTTGAGAGCCTTGTGCGAAACGCGTTTTTGCGTCGGGAACATTGTGTCGGAGTGTTCTTCGACCTCAAGAAGGCCTACGACACTACGTGGAGATATGGCATCTTGTCAGATCTCCACGCCATGGGTCTTCGGGGTGGATGGATGGATGGATGGATGGATGGATGGATTGATGAATGGATGGATGGTTGGATGGATGGTGTTTTACGGCCTATCAGCCTTTGTAGGCTAAGTAAAACCATTAAGAAAATCACTAGTACAGATTAGAGTAAACATAATCCAGTCACGGTGTCCATAGTTATTTGCCTCTTACGAATCGCGTAGGGAGACGCGGTGGGTCAATTCTTACCCCGAACCCACAGGGGGACTTCGGGGTCAACTCCCACACTTTATTATTCATTTCCTGTACGATCGCTCATTTTGAGTCTGTGTTCGACCCATTGTATCTAAATCTTATCCCCAGGAAATGGGCGTCCCTCAGGGCAGCATTTTGAGTGAGACACTGTTTAGCGTGAAGATTAACAGTATTGTAAAGTGTCTCCCTCCCGGAATTCACTCTTTTTTTATGTAGATGATTTTCTAATTGTTTGCCATGCCAAGAGCATGGATTTTATCGAGAGGCAGCTTCAACTGTCTCTCAATCGTTTTGTGGATTGGTCGGGTTTGAACGGTTTTTAATTTTCTTCATCAAAAACTGTGTGCATGCACTTTTTGCATGTCGCAGATTACATCCTGATCCCGCTTTACTTCTAGATACATTTCCTTTACCCGTCGTGGAGGAAACCAAGATTCTTGGAATCCTCTTTGACAGGCGTTTAACTTTTCTACCACACCTTAAATATTTACGTATGAAGTGTACCAAGGCACTCAACCTACTTAGAGTTGTTGCTCACTTCCACTGGGGAGGTGGTAGCAGTGTTTTAATACTCCTCTATCCTGCCTTGGTACGCTCCAAACTAGATTACGGTTGATTTGTGTATGGGTCAGCTCGCATGTCGTACTAGTCGATGCTTGACCCAATACACCATCAGGGTTTGCGTCTGTCCTCGGTGCCTTCCGCACCTCTCCTGTGGAGAGTTTACATGCGGAGGCATGCGAGCCTCCACTTCATTTATGTAGGAGCAAGCTTGCGTTACGGTATGTAATTCGTGTAAATTATAACCCGACCAATCTCACTTATCCTTGTGTTGTCCAGCCGAAGTTTCCGCATCTTTACGCGGCCAAGTCTAGCTGTATACCCCCGTTGGGGATACGTGTTGAGAAGGATATCGCGGCGGCAAACATTCCTTTGGACAACATTTTTACCTGTTCTTTGTATATGTCACCGCCGTGGCTCATGCCTGAGCCTGTTGTTTTATAAAATTTAACGAAATTTGTCAAGAGTGCTGCCCTCCCTCACGATTACAAGAGTGAATTCCGGGAAATTAAATCCTATTATGCAGATTTTTACCCACTATGCACAGGTGGTTCGAAAGATGAGGATCGTGTGGCGGCAGCTGTTGTCGCCCGCGACTCCATCTTGTGCTTTCGCCTTCCGGATGGGACTTCGATCTACTCCGCAGAGCAGAGTGCACTTGAGGTCAGTCACTCTTGGCGTGGTCCGGAGCAAGAGACTGATGTGAGCTCTTGTGGTCTCTGACTCGCTATCGGCCTTACAGGCTCTGCGGGGTAGAGAGATTTCCATGAGGTCGCCTTTTGCTGGGTCCCTAGCCATATGGCAATCCCTGGGAACGAGAGGGCAGATCAAACTGCCAAGTCTGCTCTCTCCCTTCCCACGTCCCCAGGCAGGATCCCGGCGGGCGACCTGGTACCCTGTATTACTAAATACATTTTAAAGCTTGTCAGGCCAACTGGGAACGGCAGAGTACATAATAAACTTCACGAAATAGCTTCTGTGTGGAGTGAGCAACACTCCCCTACATTGCTCACAAGCAGAGAGGAAGTTGTGCTCTGCTGTTCCCGGATCGGCCATTCTGTTCTGACCCACTCCTATTTGTTGCGGTAGGAGCCTCCACCGGAGTGCCGCACCTGCCAGTGCAGGCTCACCATGCGGCACGTTCTGGTGGAGTGTCCTCGACTTGCTCATCTACGGAGTGGGTCGAGCAGTCTATCGGATATTTTAAAAGATCCTCTAGCTGTGATAACATTTTTGATAGATTCTGAGTGTTATTCTCGTCTTTGAGTCGTACTATATCTTCATTGTTTTCGATATTACTCCACTTACCTCTTCTGAGGTAATCTTTTAATTGCACATTTTTATTCAGTGGAAGTATATTAGGCTGATGCGCCCTTGGGTGACAAAGGGAAATTGATATGTGAATGTTTGCTCTATCGCCCTTTATGCTTTTTCATGTTTGAAGGTTCTACACAGCCTTTGCAGGCTGATGGGCAGTGGGACTCGATTTATTGGATTTCATGTCACTGGTTAGGTGAACTGTGCTAGACTTCACTGTTGTGAAGAGCTTTAATACCTAGGTAAAGATGGGTGTATATTAACGTTGTGGCCTTATATAGCCGAAAAGGCTGATAGGCCCTGAAACTCCATCCATCCATCCATGATGATATAACATCATTTTTCATCTCTGTATTTTGCTGACCAATCCATCCCATTTGATGTATCAATCCTAATCTTAGATCCTAGATCAGAGACTGCAAATTGCCTCCAACTCTGGTAACCTTATCATCATTTTCATTGTGGGTTAAAAAATCATTATAAAAAATAATCATATGAAAGTAGGCTCTTGCTTTTGTGGTGAAGAATCATTCCCTCATCAGACCTGGGTACCCCAAATTTTGCCTCAGCGTACTCACTGGTTCAGATATGCGTATTTTTATAAAACTGTGCGTATTTTTTGCGCTGACCGACAATTTCAAAAATGCAGCTTTTGGTTTGCATACAAAGAGGCAATGCAAGTGAAGAGTTACCTCCCCCTTGACCGCTGAATCCGGCTGCTTAGTTGAAGCGAAACTATGTATCTCTACAGGAGGACACTGGTCACGTAGCCTCTTTGTTCTATGTATTTTCGCTTGGGAATCATTCTCGTTTATTAACACTGCTGCAGTTTCCCGAAATCTCATATTCTACGCTCGCGCTGTGTCTACATGCCATTGGATATCTGTGCTTCATTTGGACTAAACTAGAATTTCCACAACGTTCATTTGTTGGGTACTTCTGGAGTACGTTTATTGACATCTTTGCAGCTGTATAAGTATTTGTTTGTTTTCCGTTTTCTCGAAAGCGGATTCAGCTTATGATCCGAGTGTGCCCAACGCATCATGTTACAAGCGTCATAATGGAGAGAGACGAGAGAGAGAGAGAGAGAGAGAGAGAGAGAGAGAGAGAGAGAGAGAGAGAGAGAGAGTGACAGACAGAGTGACACAGAGAGAGAGAGAGAGAGTGAGAGAGAGAGAGAGTGACAGAGAGAGACAGAGAGAGAGAGAGAGAGAGAGAGACAGAGAGAGAGACAGAGAGAGAGAGAGAGAGAGAGAGAGACAGAGAGAGAGAGAGAGAGAGAGAGAGAGAGAGAGACAGGGAGAGAGACAGAGAGAGAGAGACAGAGAGAGAGAGACAGAGAGTTAGAGAGAGAGAGAGAGAGAGAGAGAGAGAGAGAGAAACAGAGGTGTGAGGTATCCTCCCTGCAAATGTTATTTTAAGATTACCTGACCCACTTCTTACCCCAGCATCCTGTAGCAGTGAGGCTCAACTAAACAGCCCTCTGGGAACAGCCGTGCAGTCACAACAGAGTTGTCAACACATGTTACACAAATGTCCTGATGAAGAGCTCTTGTCAAAACAAAACTCGAACAGTACGAGACTGCTTCCAGCCTCAGGAAAATTAAATTGTGGATTGGAACTTCACCAGGGGGGGGGGGGGGGGTAACCTTTTGATTTCATGATTGTCGTATTTTTTTATTTCACCATTGTCGTATTTTTTCACACAAGTTGTAGTAGTCGTATTTTCAATAGTTTGGCGTAAAAAATACGCCAAAATCGTATAGGTAAACAGGTCTGCCTCATATTGACATAGTACATATCTCCTGATGAGCATGGAATTGATCAAATATATCGTTTGAAAGTAGACAAAGTCTAACACCATTTAAAATGACTTCTGATCATATCACAGTGTATGAAGGTTCATTGAGAAAAGTCATTATTGATCCAAAATTTTGCTGTTGGGGCTGAAAGGGTTCAGCAAGATAGCATAGCACGCATACACAAGCACACACACACACACACACACTTACATGCCATGGTTTTAAAAGGGTGCAAAAAATAGTCAACAAGATTTGTTAGTGTTGCATGAGTATGGCCTTGACTTCATCACCGCACGGTATGTGCTTCATTGGTTATTACTCATCACCATTAATTATTCAATTGCTGACATTTCTGTGAAATGTTGGTATCTATATGGTAATTTAAAAAATTAACACATGGTCAGAAACTGGAGCAGTAAACTAAAATAATGTAAAAAGTTGAATGACACCTATGTATTTCTTTGATACAACAGCTAATAAAGTCAATATGAGGGAGAAGAAGATGACCCAACTTAGAGCATGTCTTCAAATATATATCTCTGAATGAGTTTGGATAAATCAGCAATGAAGAGAAATTAAGGTCATTCCCACAGCAGGTGCAAAACCTCTGACAAATGCAGCAGTGTTATGAATCGAATGTACCGTATGATGTGTGCACGTGATTTTCTTTTGATTGTGATTACTTTTAGCATGAGTTGGTGACTTGGTGGCTGAGGAGCATTCAAGTGTGAGCAGATGATCTGATTGACTGTATATTTGTTGAGTGAAAGCGGTGAGCGACACTCGAGCGAATGAACCCCAGGGAGACAGGTGAGTGGTGATTTTTATCCGCTGTCATTTTATATTGTAAAAACAGTGTATGCATGTATGATTGATAGTGAAGGAACGGATGAGTTAGTTTGTGTTGTTTTCAGGGTTCTTCTTCAAGATACGAGTCCAGTAAGGCGAACTGAGGCTTGGAGCCCCCCTCGGCGGGGGCCGGTGTGAAGACTGGTGGTGAGGGGCCGCTTGGTCACCTATTGAGCGTGTAGGCAGGGACTGCTATGTGCCGCCTTGTGTACTGATGTTGACCGAGGCTGCTTGAGTGGGTGTCGTACGACTGTTTCGTTGAAAACACCTCATTCATACATCAATGCTGGTGTTTGCGTCTTTTATTTTAATTTTTCATTGTGCAGGCTAGGCTAACTTTAGCGAAATGATCACATACACAATGTTTCATTGGCACATGAATTGACATTCCAACAAAATAACTGAAAGGACTCTCCATCTCATGTTTAAAACAATTACACAACAACAAAAACTGTAACAATGAGAATCTAATCAACTGAGTTATCTAACAAGAACTACTCATGAGATGAGGCCAATCAAACATTTAAAAAAGACAAACAAAATCATAAAAACAGTAGGGGATTGCCAATAACTGTTTACCTCCTTCTTGCTGGTGGCAGGTGATGGGAACTCCACATCCAAGATGGTCCTCAAATTCTCAAGCAAAGACATCACTGTGTCCCTGGCAGAAAGCAGCACTTCAACAATGAGGTTTCCTACTGCACTGCATAGCATGATAAATAGATGACAACTCTTTAAAAACAGACAAACATATGAACAAATAACCAAACTACCCGTTGGATCATCTGGTCAAAACACTGAAAATGTCATATTTAGGACACTGTTTCATGAAAAATTCATGACCAGGCCTGCATTCAGACTGATGTGAAACAATCATTGGTTGTTGGCTATGCCTGAAGCTGGTTATTGGACACTGTTTCAATGTGTCACAAATGAGAATTTCTTCATGACTTAGTACACTATGTTTAAGTTGACTGGAATGGGAGCCATCAACATAATATTTGGTGGCTTCCTCCAATCATCATTATCATCATCACACACAAAAATTAGATTCTCCAGCTGTGAATCTGAACAGTCTAAGTGAACTATGCATTAAATGGGTTTTCTAGTTGTAATTATCCTTAAATTCATTAGGAGGGATGATAAAATTTAAGCATCTCTATACTTTCAAATCTGGAGTTCACTGTACTTACCACTGGTGAATGTTTTCATTGAACTTCTTTTTCAGAACACTCACAACTGAAATAACAGGTTTTAAAAAATAATGAAAAAAAGATAAACCTTATGGTTTCAATCCCTCAAGCCAAATGAAAATGCCTCAAAAAAGGTATTCATGAAACATACAGAGGCGTGGCACAGTGGTCCATCAACTTTGATAAAGTAGTGAAACCATTTCATATAATTAATTAGTGTAATCAAATTAAGCAGAGATGCCTATCTTCAGACCTGTTTACCCTACACTTTGGGCGTAGAAAAATACGCTTTTGACCCCAGGGCTACGCTTCTACACCTAACCAAGCTAAACTACACTTTTCAGTCAGTCACCGCTACACTTTTTAACTGACAAGTTTATTTGGTTTTCCATTCCATATTTTAGATGCACGCCAATAGTGGGTTTTTTTTCATTGCCTCTCTATCAAAGCGTGTACCGTTGGCAGCACAGAGTTCCCATAACCTTCATTGACTTGGTTGCTGGCTTTCCGTTAATATGTAAAGGCCGCACATTACTTTGAACATGGAGTTTTCCCAATTGCGAGAAGAAACAAGAGGTCAGAGATCCAGCATGGCAGAAAACACAATAGAAAGCCTGCTTGTTCTGACGTCTTCACCCTGGGGACCTGATGAAGCTGCTGCCAAACTCAACACTGAGGCTCTTGCTGCCCTGAAGAGTGCATACAGAGGGAGTCTGAAATCGTGTAAGTCCAACAACAAACAGCTACTACTGCAGTGTATATAGTGTATATACTTTTTTTCTGAATGTAGTTTGACATATAAGTCTATTTGTCAGTTTGTGAAAAGTTGGGGCCTCTGTGGAGTGGAAACTTTTTTAACCATGAAAGACTGAATGAAAACTGCAGACACCAAAACGTAATGGCTTTTTGTTTTCTTTTACAATAATCTGTAATGTCTTATAAAGCTACTCAATTTAATATGAATATTACACACAAACACACAATTGCACGCACATATTTACTAATATTATAACTGGACTGTATCATTGCTGATGAAATGGTAGACTACACTTTTGACAACCTTGACTACACTTTTCAGCTGCCCATACTACACTTTGCACTAGCATGAGGTAAACAGGTCTGCTATCTTACAAATAATCTTTGCACACAGACGCACACATTTACGCTACAACAGAAATGCAGATGTAATTAAATAGACGTCAGTTCAGAAATAGAAGCAATGGCCTGCAGCTCAAACTCAGATGCACTAAACATGATGAGCATGGCAAATGGAGGCTGACAATAGCTGTGTCTAAATCAGTGAGTGTTGCAAACTGCCATGCATTGTCCCTCCCTCCCTCCCTCCCCAGATTTACACCTTGGTGCACTCAGCCTCAGCCAAGGACAAAAATACAAGGATTGACAGTGACATGGTCAGGTGTGCCTTTGTTTTCACCCAAATCATGCCCGAAAATACTAAATGAATGATCAAAATCAACTATCTACAATCTCATACACTTCAATTTTTTTTTAAAGAATAGAAAAGAGGCTGAACTCATAGACAAGACAATAAGAATTCATCTCCACAAAGTGATTGCACCTACAATGGAATTAGTAAAAACAAGCAAAACATAAATATACAAAAAACATCGCATTACAATTCCTGAAATGCTGACAATGTCAAGCTAAAGAGCATGTAAATTGACTGACTTGTTTCATTTTTTAAAGCCTTATTTATAAGTTTTAATTTCCATGTGAAACAAGGAGGAGGAGGAGGAGGAGGAGGAGGAGGAGGAGGAGGAGGAGGAGGAGGAGGAGGAGGAGGAGGAGGAGGGGGGAGGGGGGAGAGGAGGAGGAGATGGAGGAGGAGGGGGAGGAGGGGGGGGGGGGGGAGATGGGGGAGGGGGAGGAGTTGAAAACATATCAAAATCAGCTAGCATCTAAACTGTTTCACAAGCAAGCTTAATTACAAAAGTTTCATTGATGCAATCTGCTGCATTTGGAAGCAATTCATGATTAAAAAGCATTCTAAAAGTATATTTCAAACACATCTATGCATCCGTTGAAGAAAATGATGGTGAATTGCTTGTCTACCAATGAAACAGCACAAATTTCAAGGCTTGTCAATTACCTCTGCAGCAATAGAAGACTGGGTTTTAAACAAATGCATAAGCTGGCTGTTCCGAAATACTCTAGTTCACACCCCAACTCTTTATCTGTCAGTGCTTGTACTTTCAGTTTTTAATTCGTAGCAGTGTGCATTTCACTTAATATTCTAGACTAATGCAGTCTGACAGACGGGATCTTACCTGGCATCTCTTCATTGACCATTTGCGTCATAACTGTCCCTGTTCTCTTAGAACAATTAATCTATCCTTTGCTCTCACTAATATATGGAATTGATTCTAATATTGTACCAGCACGTTTGTAAGGACAAGCAGCAAGTCCTTGTTTCATGTGGGTAGTATGACATGGGTCGACGCATAGATCATACTATTAAGTCATAATCAACCATTCCCACTACACAATATCCCAGTCTACAACAGCAGCTGTGGTGATCGTGGCATGAATTGGCTGCCAAGTCCCACAACTGTTGTTATGCTGAATATAAACATCTTACAAGCTGCATAATGAGACAGGCTTTTTTCAATCCTGGTGAACTATGGGCGAGTATCATCAGGCAGTGTCCGTGGAGACCTATGTATGAAAAGTGGCATTCTCTGCAGTTCTGCCCGTATGCAAAGATGTTTTAGCTGTGGTCTCTTTTTAATGCTTACATTATCTAATGATGTAACCAATCATGAAGTGACGAGAAGCTGAGAGATTAGGATGATGTGTGTGCATGTGTGTGTGTGCATGTGTGTGTGTTTGTGTGAGTATGTGTGAGTGTGTGTGTACGTGCGTGTGTGTGAACATACTATGCTTATCATATTGTTTTTAAATAGATTACATCATTCACTATTTTCTGCACCGCTGCCACTACAGCCGCTGCCGCCACCACAACCCACCACCACCAACACCAACCACCACCACCACCATCGTCATCATTATCATACCTTGGTCAGCTCCAACAAGCAGGCACTCAGGCAGATCCCTTGGGTGATCAGGATCCACTCTAAGCTGCAGTGAGGCCCTTGGGTCTGCAGCAGAACAAGCCCTTGTCTTGTCTTAAGCTCTGCAGCCTTCATGAGATGTATCAACAATAACAACAATGAACATTCAATGAAATAAACAGAGGGAAAATAACAACTACTTTGATGTTGATTCATGACCTATGAGTTGCATTGGGTCTGGGAGGCAGTGAAGGAGACATCAAACAAAATAATTCATGGAGAAAAAAAAAGTGATTTAACATTTTGGACAGTTCAGGATCATTTCCAATGCAGAATATGATGGTGCTTAGGGGGAAAAGAAAATCATTTGGTTCAGGTAACATGGCAAAATAAAAAACCCACCCTAGGGTAGGTTGGTAGAAACTTTTTTAAAAATAGTTCAAAGAAAGGTCGCCACATCATCGACATGTCAAAGTGACATCTTGTATAATAATTTTAAAAAACGAAGTTTCGTACAACTAGGAAAATGATGTTCCTTACACATAAAAGTTAAGTGATTACTGATTGTAGAGAAGGGTTTCCTAGTTTTATGTGAGCACTATTTGTGTGTGTGTATATGTGTGTGTGTATGTGTGTGTGTATGTGTGTGTGTACGTGTGTGTACGTGTGTGTACGTGTGTGTGTGTGTGTGTGTGTTTTGAGTGTGTGCATTAGTGTGTGTTTCCAGCTGCTAAAAAGTGTAGGCTTGGTGGCAAAATTAATTTTTGGGTTGGTCGAATGATTGTGCGGCTCTTATCAGTTTACTTTCTAGATTGACCACCACAACTTCAGCTTCACATCCCCTTCAAGCAAGTTTTGTTCTTGCACCTCCAAGGATTGGGAACACAAGCGATTTTCATCCAACTATTCTTCAGAATACAACATTGGGCTTCTACAATAGCAACAACCAATTGACAAATTGGGTAACAAAGATGAACAGTATGAGATGTGCCTATGGCTATGGATTGAATCACAGCATCATAGTGAGGGAAGGCAGGGAGAGAGACAACAAGAAAAATCACTGGTAAGTCAGTGGAAGCAAATTAACAGTTTGGGTTGAAAGTCCTGTGGTCCTGGCATCACAGACACACACAGGGGGACCAACCTATGGCAATGCGTCGGTGCACAGCGTCACGCGTGGGAGGGTCAGGTTCCAAGATCCAGGTTTCACGGTCAACTTCATCCATGACATCCCAGAACTCCTGGTAGCCAGCCACGCACTGCTCAAACTGAGCCACAACCGATGCCAGAGAGTTTTGCTGAAGAATAAAACGGTCAATTCAAACTAGAGCGCACTCTGAGAGCACGCACCTCCACCAAGGCAGTCACAGTGGAGGAAGTATCACAGCTGAAGATGGCAAGACTGTAGCAGATGACATTCAAGCCCTCTTTCTTGCCTTTTCATGCTAGGGAGGCTATTACAGATACAGTGTATAATATGATATGATATGATATGATAAGATATGATATGATATGATATATGATAGGATATGATATATGATATGATGTGATATATGATGAGATACTAATAATTTTATTAATATAATTTTAAAAAGTGATACAAGATATGATATATATGACATGATTGGATAAATGATATAGGATATATGGTACGACATGATATATGATGTGATATAACAAATGATATGACATTATATGATATATAGTAAGATACAGCATGCCAGGCTGATTTTTTTTATAATCACAAGCTATCAGTTATAAGCAACCATAGTTTTGTATCTTATCACTGAAGTGTCTACAGTTGCTAAAATATACTATTACTAGCTGTATGGCCAAAGATGAATCATAACAAAGGCAAGAGTCAAAATGAAAAAAAACCACTTTGCAACAATGTACCATTTGTTGTCCCAACTATTAAAGGTATGAGAAGACATACTGTTTTCTCTTGGATGCTACCTGGCTAAGGTGAACAAACCAAAACCATGATTTAAACTGCACTCACCTGTCCCTCCCAATGTAGATCAAATTTTCCAGGGAGAGCAGCAAAGCATTTGGGTGGCTCAGCCGGATACTGCACAGATGAGGACATGTGTTACCTAAAGGAGAAGCTATTTGTTTCAAATAACGCCATCATCTCTGGCTAGGTCTCAACCTGTTCCAAACTTAAGCCTTGGATCACTAGGCTATCTGTTCACATTTTCATTGAAATCTGACAACAGTGACAAGAATTGAAAAACAGACATGTACCAACACCACACTTTTGGTGGTGGGTTAAGGCCATTGATAATTTAAAAAATCATCGGAATTGGTAAGAATGAGAGCAAGTCAAGTCTAATTATTCTAATTTCCCTAATTTTGACTTGCCTCTTATGAATTTCGTGAGTCAGTTCTTCTTTCCAACCCACAGGGAGTGGTAATTTCAAGCAGCCAGCAGCTGGACTTGCAAATGACCTTACACTGAGAGAATAACAAATTGTGACATTCGTTTAACAAGTTTATTGTAGTAAACAAGTGAAATCAGTACAGTTTGAAGTCCTGCATTGTAGAATCTGAACTTCTATTCAAATTAAAGTAACTTCATAGCTTCAAACAGGAAAATCAAAGAACAATACTTGTGCACTAGATAAAAATCACTTTTGGGACCAAATACAATCAACATACCAGAAAAACACACACAAAAAACCATGAGTTGTCATCAATGACTGAAAAGGGGATGTTTCTGTTTCATGCTACTTCAGTGAAAAACGAAAATAATGTTGCCATTCTTCATCATTTCTTCTCAGGAAGCGAAGTCAAAGTGATAACAAAAAGGCCACCCTACTCTTTCAGAGAGTACGCCTATTTCCAGTTCACATCACAGTGTAAAACACATTTCTCTCTTAGTAGAGACTGTCAAAATATAAAAATCTATACCCTCTTCCCTGAGATCAAGTTGAAATATTCTGGCACCAATAAAAACCGCTGGCGCTGAACCTCCTGGTTTTGGCATCAAAACAACAACAAAAAGATCGGGTTCGAACCCGCAACATATCAAGAAAAGAGGGGGGGAAAAAAAGTAAGGTTCGAACCCGCAACCTCTCACGTGTACAACAACGGGTGGGGTGGCGCTCTCTCTCTCTCTCGAATACCATACATACATTTTTTTTTTAAAGCTTCTGTGCGGATTCAAACCTGTACGCGCATACCCTACAACCAAGCGAATATATGACGTTTCGTACCCTGGACATTTCGTACCCTGACGTTTCGTACCCTGGTCGTTGTATACCTCATTTAGTCGATTCGTACCTTTTCTATCCTAACCCTAACCCTAACTCTAACCCTAACTCTAACGTCCAGGGTACGAAACGACCCGCATCATAAAATAAACAAGAAGGGCAAAGCCCATACGACTCACATGCTTGACCTTGACCTTTACATGACCTTGACCTTCAGGTGACCTTCAAGGTCAAGGCCAATCAACTACACCTAGCAATGACATCATACACTAAACTAAGGAATGCTTTACACATTTTTCCTACCAAAATACATGTGGCCTTGACCCAAGGTCAAGGTCATTCAAGGTCATGCAACACAAAGCTGTTAATTCAAGACATAGGAAGCACAATGGTGCTTATTGGCACTTTCTACCATGAGATATGGTCACTTTTAGTGGTTCACTACCCCATTTTGGTCACATTTCATTAGGGTCGAAGTGACCTTGACCTTGATGATATGTGACCAAATGTGTCTCATGATGAAAGTATAACATGTGCCCCACATAATTATTAAGTTTGAAACACTTATCTTCCATAGTTCAGGGTCAAGGTCACTTCAAAATATGTATACAATCCAACTTTGAAGAGCTCCTGTGACCTTGACCTTGAAGCAAGGTCAACCAAACTGGTATCAAAAGATAGGGCTTACTTTGCCCTATATACCATGTATAGGTGAGGTATCCAATCTCAAAAACTTCAGAGAAAATTGAGATAATGTGAAAAATGGCTGTTTTTTAGACAACATTTATGGCTCCTGTGACCTTGACCTTGAAGCAAGGTCAAGTCACTATGTATGTTTTTTGAGGCCTTGTCATCATACACCATCATGCCAAATTGGGTGTTGATAGACTTAATAGTCTCCGAGAAAAATCCAACGTTTAAGTTTTTTTACGCCCGGACGGACGAATCGGGTGAGTACATAGACTCACTTTTGCTTCGCATGTGAGTCAAAAATCCTTCTTTCTCCTTGAAATTACGTCACGTTATTCCACGTCAAATGATCGCATCACACATTTTGCATTCGGACTCTGTTATAGCATTTTCTTGGCAACACCAAAACGTAAAAAAATCACTTTCTTTTCAAACCTCGATTCTAAAAATTTGATACATTCAATCGGATCTAACTTCCAGTAAGTGTGCAAAATGTCGAGGAAATCCGTCCAGTAGTTTTTGAGATATCAGCCGTTAAGTCGGGACTGACAGACTGACAGACACACACGCACACACACAGACAAAGCTGTGAGGACCTTAAGTAAATCTGGAGGGATAATACCTGTGACATTACTATTATGGAGAATATTTCATCCTTATATAGTTGTAACATTTCTAATCCTATGTGTTCTATTTCCTCCAGTGCCATAATTTGCATATTTTTATGTCCACTTCATCATAATAGTTTCTTTTCCCAAAGGCATTCCATGTGTCTTTCATCATATAATGCTAAGCAAGGTCTGGTTTTGGTAGGCAAGTTGAGGTGAACCTAGCTGAAGAGGAGAGGGATGAAAAGAGGAGGGGGAAGAGAGAGAAGGGGAGATATTACATGATGTGAGGTGGGTGAAATGAGATAAGGTGAAATGAGACAAAATGTGAGGTGAGGTAAAGCAATGTGAGGTGAAGTGAGGTAGGTAATGTGAGGTGAACTGAACTGAAGTAAGGCAATGTGAGGTGAGCTGAAGTGAGGTAAGGCAATGTGAGGTGAACTGAAGTGAGGTAAGGCAATGTGAGGTGAGCTGAAGTGAGGTAAGGCAATGTGAGGTGAACTGAAGTGAGGTAAGGCAATGTGAGGTGATCTGAAGTGAGGTAAGGCAATGTGAGGTGATCTAAAGTGAGGTGAGGCAATGTGAGGTGAACTAAAGTGAGGTGAGGCAAAAAGATGTGGTGTGGGGTGACTTGATAAGAAAATGTGAGGTGAAGTGTGAGGTGAAGTGTGAGGTGAAGTGCGAGGTGAAGTACAAGGTGAAGTGAGAGGTGAAGTGAGCTGAGGTGCAATGAGAAGAGGTGAGGTGGGATGAGGTGAAGTGTGAGGTGAGGTGAGTGAGATGAGAAGGCGCAGAGTGTAGTAATTTGAAGTTGGGTCAAGTCAGTAGTGAGGATACATGAGGACGGTTTTGGCAGGACTAAGCTCGACTAGTGTAGGTTGTTAAAATGCGAGAAGTTGCCATCCTACCCAGCTGTGGTTATTTGCAAGTCCAATTTGCATCTCCAAGATTAGTTCCACCAGGTCTCAAGAGGAAAATTGCTGTCTGCTTCATGTAATAGGAATGTTTTCTCTTCAGGAATGTTTTGATAAAGTAAGACTAAACTAAGCTAAGCTGTGCTAGGTGAGGTTTGGCAACATTAGGTCTAGTTTGCTCAGACTGTGTTTTTAAATGTTGTCACCTGGGATGGAAGCTCAACAGAGAGCACATGGGATCTCCCTTTGGCGTCCCAAACTTTGAGTCGGAGTTTGGAGAAGTTGGGTTCCACTGATATCAGCCTGCAAGCACGAAGGAAACAACTGTGATGGTGCAAAGTCCCTTTTTCTGTAATGACAGCTTTCGTTTCTCAAACACAGATGCTTTTGAAATCGGCATCCATTAATCTGCCCAGAACATTACAAAAGCAACACATATCATGCAACAAACAGTGGTGGTCAAACCCAAGAATAAGGTTTACCCTTGGAACCTGAACTCCATTTGGCAGAGTTGACTAAAGACCCATGCTGCTCTCTGAAATGTGAGGGATACAAGGGAATTTACTGCCTGGGCCACCAGCCTTGACCGATGATACAGAGGTGCAATTTTTTTTCCATTACAATTGCTCATTCCAGCTCCCACCACTTACCTTGTGCCATCTGGCAGTGTTTCACACATCACCACTGTGATCCTCCTTTATCTCACACAGCCACAGATTAAACATAACAAGTTGAGTCAAGTGCCAGGATTACAAGTTTCCCTCTAAGATGACAAAGTTTCTTGATACTCAGAAAATCAAGATAACATATTTAGTGGCATCTGTATTCCCAGAGTTTCATATACGACTATCACAAAACGTTTATGACTCGGCACCAACTACTGTATTCTGTAATCTCTAATTTGAATAATTAACCTTGGTGGTCTACATGGACAGCCAAGACAACCACATGTACCATTAGTATGTGGTGAACACCTGGACATTTGAAGCCTTGAATGTTCTCATCTCTTCCTGTGGCCAGTGCAGGGGACAAAAAATACAGAGACAATCAGACAGAGGCTGACAAAGTCAGAAGCAAAGCATTTTACCTGTCCCATCCCAGCTTTTCCAGCTCATTGACAAGATGGCCACAAAGTACTGGGTTGGTAGGGGGGCCAGATGATCGAGACACCAGCCGCTCCTGCTCACGGAATAAGCACATACATACATGCACACATACACATATATGTATGCATGCATGCACACGCACAAATACACAGACATTTCTCTCCCATTACATATCAAAAGCTCCTTTCTATAGTAACTTGTCACAAAGCTTTGAAAATGTGAGAGGAAATTGAAAAGTCTTCGTTTCGCAATGATTCTTAAAATTAAAAAAAATAGTTACCTATATCATGGATGACAACTGGACATGAGATGTTTTCAAAGGTAAACTGGCATAATCCAGAATACAATGATCATCAAAATAAGAAAAGCAAACCAGTCCCATGATCACAAAATTGCATCCCCTGCAGCTGTAGTTTTCATTTAGTTAAGATGCTGTGATGCTGAATGCCTTGTTTTAAATATACTATGTACATGTATATATGAATTCAGTATAAATCAAAAAGCAATATAAAATAAGCTTTTCAAAGTGTACAGTTTTCATCATGTGTGATGTTGACAACCCAAATATGGTGACTTTCCCGTTTCTTCTGTTCTCAACCAAGGCACACTATTCCCGTAAGAAAAACCTCACCACAATACTCTGCAACTCTTGGAAGAATGTGGAGACATTTTCTGCATGCTGGAGACGCTGTAAGAGAAATTTATCTCTGCATTTGACATGTACAGACTTCAGATCAAAGGTTTTTCCTCTACACATGCTGAAGCATTTTACAATATCTCACAGACAGGAATGGGTTTTTGCATGAAAAGATGGGCAATTGCAAGACAGCAATGTGCACAGTAGTGGGTTTCTTTTCTTTTCTTCTTTTTTTAACAGTAGGATTACTATTCAAAATGATGATTATTTCCCTTCAAATACAGACAGTTCCAAATAAGATCCAACAGAGATTGGTGTACTTCTTACTTCTAACACCATAGAGGACTGATTCAATCTCTCATATGTCTGTTTGTCTCTCACCATCATGCCCAGCAAACTTCCCAAACAGCTTTAACAGTTTCCTGTATTTCTCCACCCCTACATTTCACCTCATCCCAAACAGACATTATGTAAACCTAGCTTTCCTTGCCCCCTCTTAGTAGTCCCCCCCCCCCCCCCCTCCAATCCCCAACACCTTTTAATAATTGTAGGTTTGCTAGTTTGGATGTGATGTTGTATTTAATTCGTATTCTCAAATTCAGTCTTCAAATTGCAAAGTATGGACCATGAAAAGCAAATTAATTTTCTTTTTATTTATTTATTTATTTACTTATTTATTCACCTATTTCTTAATTTATTATTTATTCATTTAGCCATGGAATGGCAGTACTATGGGATTATCTCCACAGAAATGAAACCATGAAGCTCAAAATGTGAATCATAGTGGCAACTTGAGATCAACAATTTAAAATCAGCTCACACCCAACAAGGTCTAGTTTTGGTTCATGTATTAAATTTTCTATCAAAAAATTATTTTTGTCATGCCTATTCATTGTGTTACTGTTACTCTTGATATCTGCTTTCCTTTTTACCTGTAATCATTTTTACTGGACATTGTTTTAACAATCCATCCAAAATTGAACCTTGTTGGCAATTAAACCTATGAGGTTAAAGTTCATTACTGAACTGTCAGGGTGCAGGAATAGAGAAAAATCTACCAGCAGCTAAACTTTAACATGGCAGAGGCCCACTAGTACTAAGCAAAGACTAAAGTGATACATTCTAAGAGCAGGGAAATTACATGTAATGACAGCATCTAGCTGCATGGGGCTGCTCCTGGCCTCATTATCAAAGCAGGCCCCTTAACTCTTAAGGTCCTGTAAGTCATTCATGTGTTTCATTCCCCAGTCCTGTAAGGATTATGCAATTTGTATTAAAAAAAATAAGTCAAGTAACAGCCACAAGGGGTGGGCGGCTATGGGTGGTACAGGATTGTGCAGGGTGGGCGGTAATGGGTGGTATGGGATCTTAAAAGTTAAACTCAACAGCCAGGCCAGGAGTTCCAGCTATTGAGAGGGGTATCAACTGGTTTCTGCCGTGTTGCACCTCCTCAAACAAGAAATCACCTGTGACAGAGGTGTCCTTTACCTGCTGGATGATGCCTTCATACCCCAGCAGCAGCTGCTGAAGCCGCCACTCACACTCCAATATGGCATCCCTCAGGATTCCTCTCTCCTTCACCTCCAGACTGACATAGTAATCCTCTCCCTGCAACCAGGCAACCAGTAGTAGGTCACAGTGGTGCTGGTGTGTATGTGTAGTGTAGTGTGTGTGTGTGTTTGTGTGTGAGGTGCATGTGTGTGTTTGCATGTTTGTGTATATATATGTGCACATGTGTGCAAGAGTGTGTATTCATGTGTGTGTGTGGTTATGTGTAGTAGTTGTGTGTGTGTGTGTGTGTGTGTGTGTGTGTGTGTGTGTGTGTGTGTGTGTGTGTGTGTGTGTGTGTGTGTGTGTGTGTGTGTGTACATTTGTGAATGTATACATATACATGTATTGCGATGGACAGATGAAGTTTTATGACCTATCAGCCTTTGTAGGCTATTTAAGGCTATTGATCACAAAAAATCATTAGAGTTGGTTAGAACAAGGGCAAGACAAGACACAGCTGCACAAGTTATTCACCTCTTGTGAAACACATAGGGAGACATGGTGGGCGAATTCTTACCGCAACCCACTGGGGCATGTATGTAGGTAGGACTCAACCTTCCAGGATGGTTTTTGTGCATGGTTGGATAGGAATGCTCTGACTGTCCTGATCCCACTTGGTTGGCGTGGGACATCTGCACACTTGGACAGGTCAAAAGAGCGACAAGAAAGTGGCTGTTTGAGTGCCTGGCACAACCATCTGAGAACAGGATTCTAACCCCTTTGAGTGTATATCTATGACCTAGGTGACCAAAAGAGCCACTCTATGAATGCCCTTTGAATGTGAAAAAAAAGTCTACAGACTGAATAAACACACCTCAACTAAATATGGGGGGGGGGGGGGGGTGGTGGGAGGGAGAGGGATTAGGAGGAGGGGGAGGAGGAAGGAGGAGGGAGAGGAGGAAGGGGGAGGGGAGGAGAAAGGGGAGGCGGAGGAGGAGGGGGAGGAGGAGGAGGAGGAAGGGGAGGAGGAGGAGGAGGAGGAGGAGGAGGAGGAGGAGGAGGAGGAGGAGGAGGAGGAGGAGGAGGAGGAGGAGGAGGAGGAGGAGGAGGAGGAGAAGGAGGAGGAGGAGGAAGGGAAGGGGGAGGAAGAAGGGAAGGGGGAGGAGGAGGAGGGAGAGGAGGAAGGGGAGACGGAGGAGGAGGGAGAGGAGGAAGGGGAGACGGAGGAGGAGGGGAAGGCGGAGGAGGAGGGGGAGGAGGAGGAGGAGGGGAGGAGGAGGAGGAGGAGAGGAGGAGGAGGAGGAGGAGGAGAGGAGGAGGAGGAGGAGGAGGAGGGGAGGAGGAGGAGGAGGAGGAGGAGGAGGAGGAGGAGGAGGAGGAGGAGAAGGAGGAGACGGAGGAGGAGGAGACGGAGGAGGAGGAGACGGAGGAGGAGGAGGAGGAGGAGGAGGAGGAGGAGGAGGAGGAGGAGGAGGAGGAGGAGGAGGAGGAGGAGGAGGAGGAGGAGGAGGAGGAGGAGGAGGAGGAGGAGGAGGAGGAGAAATCAAACTTTGTAGGATCAACATCTGGTATTTCAACAACAGTCAGCTCCCTGTGGTTCGCCATCAACATAAAAGCTGTGTTACATGTGTAATTGGAGGCAGACTCAAACTATCAATACAGACCACCAACCAAGAGGTTCATTCAGTCATTGTCCTGGGAAGTGGGAGTGATGAGAAGAAACAGTAAAACTGTTCTGCATGAAAATCATTTTGCCAATCCTTCATTTCTGTTCAACCCATGAACATGATCTTGCCCATAATTTACCTGGTAATTAGTATCTCAAAACTGTGGTGACTGAAGAAACAGGTGGCTGCAAGGCAAATTTCTGACTGCACCCACATCAATTTGCCATTCCTTCATTTCCATGAACATGTGCATTCCAATGACATCATTATCATAACAAAACCAAAGTAACCTGACAAACAGGTAACCAGATAATTGTTTGGTCTGCTTTCTTATTCGTACAAGAACTCCAGTGTCTGCTGAGAAAAACAACATCATAATCAAGCAGGCCTGCACTGATTGCAAGCTGCCATACATTAACAAGAGGCCTGTAATTAAGGACAGATTTTCCATGCAGACTCATAGTCCAGGAAATACTATTTCTGAAAAAATGACATAATCAACTTGCTTGAGACATTAGTTAGGAAATAAAATATAAAGGTTGTGGTTATGGTAACCTGACCAACCCTACTTTTTTCGGCCAACCCTAAACTTTCTTTGATTGTGAAAAAGAAAAGAAAAAGATTGATGGTAAAAAATGAACTGCATGCTGTTCTATCTTCCCTGACCCACAAGCTCTCAGGGAATCCATTATTTATGTTTTAAAAAGCATTCTCAAAGTGAAACTAATTTCATACTCAGTCTGGACTCTTTTATTTGAACAAATTATTTAAATTTTATAATGTAGTGTTTAGGCCAACCTACTGATCCCCCCATGTTGTTCATGCTACTGTGACCACAACTATTTTTGTTCCTCACATAAGATGAAGTTTTGTCTCATGTGCCCTGTATACAGCATGTATTACTATCAACAGATGGAATTTTGATGGGCATTAAATTTTCAATGCAATCATTTGCATTAGAATTCATCATTAATGGATGAAAAGAAAGGGCATAAGTAAGAAATAGAATCCTGAATGAGATTTCAAGTGCTGCTGTCACTTAGAACAGAACTATTGAATTCAGTCCAATTCAGACCAATCATTTGTTCTTTTTTGTCGTCATGAAAACAAAGCAAATAATTTGTGTATTCTGTACTTTCTGTGTGTTTAAAACGGTGTTATGTATATTAGATTATGTCCACAACATGTTGATTACACTGTTATCAGCCCATCATCAGATTCACATTCTAATTTCCACAAGCTGCCTTGATGTTATTGAGTGTTTGATGACGTGTGTGTGTGTGTGTGTGTGTGTGTGTGTGTGTGTGTGTGTGTGTGTGTGTGTGTGTGTGCGTGCACGTGTGCGTGCGCGCGCATGAGTGCATGCGCGTGCATGCAAACCTCAGATCTTTTAGTTAAAACCAAAGATTGTCTATACAAGATCTTGGTAAAATTGTGAGAACAAAAGTTGTCTATTAAAAAAACACATTTTTCTCATCAAGAAGAATGTACATTATTAATCACTATATCAGTATATGTGCTGCACAACAAGTTTTATCACCTTCTCTATTCCTCATTAGGATCCAACACTTCTGTTAGGAAAAAAAATTTGTCATGGTCATATGGAATAAAGGGTCAGTAGGTCAGCGTGAACTTAAAAATGTTTCTTTTTCAGAAGAGGCCTGATTCAACATCAATCAACAGATCTCTTTTACTGTAAACACTTTAAAAAAACTAAACTTAAATCATGGATTTCCCAAGTGCTCATAGGGCAGGGAAGATGGGACAGCACACACAGGGCAGGGAAGATGGGACAGCACACACAGGGCAGGGAAGATGGGACAGCACACACAGGGCAGGGAAGATGGGACAGCACACACAGGGCAGGGAAGATGGGACAGCACACACAGGGCAGGGAAGATGGGACAGCACACACAGGGCAGGGGAGATGGGACAGCACACACAGGGCAGGGGAGATGGGACAGCACACACAGGGCAGGGGAGATGGGACAGCACACACAGGGCAGGGGAGATGGGACAGCACACACAGGGCAGGGAAGATGGGACAGCACACACAGGGCAGGGAAGATGGGACAGCACACACAGGGCAGGGAAGATGGGACAGCACACACAGGGCAGGGAAGATGGGACAGCACACACAGGGCAGGGAAGATGGGACAGCACACACAGGGCAGGGAAGATGGGACAGCACACACAGGGCAGGGAAGATGGGACAGCACACAGTTTCTTGATTACTGTCAATTTCCCTTCTTTTTTCATGATTAAAAAAAGTTTAGGGTCAGCAGAAAAAAATAGGTTCAGTCAGGTTACCATGACCATTTTGGGGGGTTTCAATTTTGTGGCCTTACTTATGAAGTGTAATAAGGTCTAGACTGCAACAGACTGACTGAGATTAAGGGATTTTCTTGTAGTTGGTACTGGTAAAAAAAGGGTTACACATGCATTCACTGAACAGAAATTGTGAAGCAATGACTGATGCAACAAAGCTGCTATCAAATACATGTTACTAGTGATTAAGCCCACAGCTTCTTTCTCTAAAATTTCCATCTTCTTGGCCCCAGTCTCTCCCCCTCCCTTTCTTCAAGCCACTGCACTAATCGCCATCTGTCACTCATTCCTTATTCTGATGCTCTGGTAACTTGCACCTCACCCACACAAACACACACACACCCACACACACACACACACACACCATTGTTGTCATTGTCGTCATCATCATTCTCATTGTCGTTATCATCATTGTCATCGTCATCGTCATCATCATCATCATCAAGGGTATTTGCATCCATAAATCCATAAACCATCTTCCTGATGTGCATATATCATTTTTATCAAAATGACAGAGATGAAATGGATTATTTCCAAGTACTGAATCACTATCTTACTTGAGAAGAGATGTATCCAGCAAATCTTGTTTCCTCCAAGTTCTGTGGTATTACCAGAGCCATGACTCCAAATGTCTTGATTTATTTCATTCGTTAATCTTTGAAGTCTGAAACAAAGAGTATGATTTTATATATATATATATATATATATATATATATATATATATATATATATATATATATATATACACACACACATACTTCATGCGTTTCTGGCTTCAATGGTTTGTCTTCCTAAGAATAAGATGTAGTACCACAAATTTAACAACAGATGACTTAAATGTTAGCTTTTTTAAAATATATTTATAGTGTGAATCTTAACAAGTATGAACAAGAAAATACTTAATACACACAGAGTGCTCAGATGAAATTCCAAAATGAAGAGGAAGAGAAGCATCATTAATTTAATTATTACTATGTTGACAACAAAGATGTTTAAAATCTTGATTGCATATATTCATGTTCAAAGTAGAAAAAGTAACAAGCTGAAACTGTACAGTTACCTTGAGAATCATGAATGAATGAATGTACTTTATTTTGCAAGGGCAATATATTAGGCAGAGATGTCTATCATCCATTTGCCCTTGATCTGAACACACACAGATCTATATATATGTACAATATAATGAAAATGCAAACATGAAAATTCATAAATAACAACTGCTATATCACACTACATAATATAAATAGATAACATAATAAAAAGAAAGAAAATAGAGAAGATGGGACCTTAGGTAGTACATAGTGTTCAGAACTGAACTCCCTGACAGGTCCTCATTTATGACCAATATGCATACAACAAATATATACATTCATTCCATTTCAGTGTTTCTCAAGCACGCACAGGTACACATGTATACATGTACCCATTTGAACTCTGGTATATTTAAGCCAGTAACATGTAGTAACACCAGTATAAGTATTGTTTTCATGTCATGTTGTTTGACTGTTTCTTCATCTTAAATTGCCCATAAGTTCAATCCCTGATCATCAAAAACCTTAATTAATCAATAATGTACTAGCACCGTTATGGAAAGTTATTGACAGACAAATAGAGCTCACAATCATTCCTCGATTACCTCTAGTGGTATAGTCATTTGAAAATTGAAGCAGCATAGATCCTAGAGTTGCATCCTCAGGCAAGTTGCTTTAACTTACATTGCCTGTCCCTATGCAGGAGTAGAAAACCTGTACCTTACAGGCAGCACAGTAGCCTAGTGTGATCTAACTCAAGACTGCACCTAGAACACTTCCCAGGAAGAGAAGATGGTGCTGGTACTTGCTCTAATTCTCAGACTAAAGTTCCTGTTTTACATTTAGCCCTTGTTATCACACACCTGTGCATTATGTATATGTGTGTGTGAGAGAGACAGGGGTGGGGGGTGGGGAGTGAGAATGAGTGAGAAAGAGAGAGAGAGGGAGAGGGAGGGATGTTGTTTTACTGCCTATCAGCCTTAGTAGGCTAAGGAAGGTCATTAAGTAGGAGTATCACAAAAATAGTTGAGAGTAAGCACAAATCAAGTCAAGGTGTCTATAGTCATTCATCTCTAACCAATCGCACAGGGAGATGATACGGGGGGTCTATTCTGACCCCAAACCCACAAGGGGCAGGGAGATCATACGGGGGGTCTATTCTGACCCCAAACCCACAAGGGGCAGGGAGATCATACGGGGGGTCTATTCTGACCCCAAACCCACAAGGGGCAGGGAGATCATACGGGGGGTCTATTCTGACCCCAAACCCACAAGGGGCAGGGAGATCATACGGGGGGTCTATTCTGACCCCAAACCCACAAGGGGCAGGGAGATCATACGGGGGGTCTATTCTGACCCCAAACCCACAAGGGACAGGGAGATCATACGGGGGGTCTATTCTGACCCCAAACCTACAAGGGGCAGGGAGATCATACGGGGGGTCTATTCTGACCCCAAACCCACAAGGGGCAGGGAGATCATACGGGGGGTCTATTCTGACCCCAAACCTACAAGGGGCAGGGAGATCATACGGGGGGTCTATTCTGACCCCAAACCTACAAGGGGCAGGGAGATCATACGGGGGGTCTATTCTGACCCCAAACCCACAAGGGACAGGGAGATCATACGGGGGGTCTATTCTGACCCCAAACCCACAAGGGACAGGCAGATCATACGGGGGGTCTATTCTGACCCCAAACCCACAAGGGACAGGGAGATCATACGGGGGGTCTATTCTGACCCCAAACCCACAAGGGACAGGGAGATCATTCGGGGGGTCTATTCTGACCCCAAACCCACAAGGGGCAGGGAGATCATACGGGGGGTCTATTCTGACCCCAAACCCACAAGGGGCAGGGAGATCATACGGGGGGTCTATTCTGACCCCAAACCTACAAGGGGCAGGGAGATCATACGGGGGGTCTATTCTGACCCCAAACCCACAAGGGGCAGGGAGATCATACGGGGGGTCTATTCTGACCCCAAACCTACAAGGGGCAGGGAGATCATACGGGGGGTCTATTCTGACCCCAAACCTACAAGGGGCAGGGAGATCATACGGGGGGTCTATTCTGACCCCAAACCCACAAGGGGCAGGGAGATCATACGGGGGGTCTATTCTGACCCCAAACCCACAAGGGACAGGGAGATCATACGGGGGGTCTATTCTGACCCCAAACCTACAAGGGGCAGGGAGATCATACGGGGGGTCTATTCTGACCCCAAACCCACAAGGGGCAGGGAGATCATACGGGGGGTCTATTCTGACCCCAAACCCACAAGGGGCAGGGAGAGCGAGAGCAAGAGGAGAGATGGGTGGGGTGTTGGTGAGAGAGAGAGAGGGAGGGATTCATTAAACTATTTTTCAAGGGAAATACATGAATTAGGCATAACTGCCTATCTTACATCCAGCTCTTGTTATGAAAACAAACAAACAAATCCAATCCCATCCCCCACCCCTACCCACCCACCCAACCTCTATCCCACACAAAATTCACACAATAACACAGGTTACAATCAATTCATGGTAACGAAATACCACGTTGACAATACCCACAAAGTGAATTTAGAATAAGATGAAAGTATCTAGGATGACTGCATAAGAAAATTATGTAGTTTCAATTTAAATTTCTCTAAAGATTTTGCATTTTTTAGAGAATTGGATAGTGTGTTCCACATAGTAGCCCCTGAATACGATAGGCTATGTTTAAACAAATCAATCTGAGGTTGTGGTATTATAAAGTTATGTACACGAATATTTGAATGTTGGAATCAGTTTATCAAATAATCAGGCACATCACAATCATTAATTCTTTTCATTAAGACACATTTATTGAATTGTAAATGCTTATGAAAAGGCAATATGTTAAGTTCTTTCATTTTGTCATTTGTAGATCTATAGTGAACTATCTGTTATCATAAGCTTAGAGGCTCTTCGATACAATGACTTCAGCCTTTTCAAGTTAGCGTCACTACAGCCATCCCAAATTGTTGACACATAATTAACATGAGATTATGAGCATGGAAGAAGATTTTGCAAGTTTGAACATCAACAATATGTCTTAATTTGGAGAGAAGAAATAGATTAATTGATATTTTTTTACAAATATAATAAATGTGTGATTGCCATCCTAAATGATCTTTAATTATTACACCAAGAACTTTGTGCTGAACAATTTTTTTGATTCTCAAAGAATCAAGAACAAGAGGAAGAGATAACGGATATATCTGATGTTTTTTCTCGTAGTTTAACTAGTTATCACCATATATTTCGTTTTGGAAGGATTAATGACCACATGATTCGAAGAGCACCAGGAACGTATTTCATCCAGGCTTAAGTTTTACTGCCACACATTCAGTCCTGACACCTGAGGTTGAAAGTGTTACATCATCAGCAACCATATCACATGTAACCTCTTTCTCAGAGATATGTAATGATTGGGCAGAACAAAAGAGGACCTAAGAAAGAACCGTGTGGCAGTCACTCACTTGTATTTTTGTAAATGGCCACAAAAAGAAGCATGTCCATTGAAATAGACATAGTGCTGCCCGTCTTTTAAGAATGGTTGAAAGAATTTCACCGTGTTACAACCATTTAGCTATTATCAATAAGAAACAAACACACGACAAACACCAAAATCAAAGTCTTTCGGGCACACACCCTTCTTCAGTGAACGTTACAGACAAACATAAATGATGCAACAGGTGACGTAAAAAAACTTTAGAATGACATGACGTAGGCACTCAAAACCCTCTCTCTCTCTCTCTCTCTCTCTTTCTCTATTTATCTATATATCTTTAACTTTCTCTCTATAACTCTCTCTCTCCCTCTCTCGCTCTATCTCTCTCTCTCTCAACCTCTCTCTCCCTCTCTCTTTCTCTATCTCTCTCTCTATATCTCTCAATCTCCCTTCAACTTTCTCTCTATCTCTAACTCTCTCTCTAAGTGTTCATAGTTCCATTCAGCTCTCTCTCTCAGTCTAACACATTCAGTCCTTCAGGGTAGTTCAACTAGTTGGTGCGCAACTTGAAGCGCCAGAACTTATCTCTCCGCTTTCGGATGTTAGCATCGTCCACATGTATCTTCTCGATAATGGTCACTCTCATGTGGGATAGGCAATGCCCAGGGGACCTGAAGTGCTTAGCCACTAGGGTGTCTATGTCATTGCGGATGGCGTGTGTGTGTCCGTAAAACCTTCTACGGATTGTCTGGCCAGTCTCACCCACATACTGCCTGTCGTGACACTGTTCACAGTCAATGAGATAGATGACGTTGGTTGACGTACAGACAAGCAGTCTCTGATGTGGAAAGACTGGCCAGTGCTGACGCTGCTGAAGGTGGTAGTGTCCTGCAGGAAATTCTTGCACAGTACACATTTGGGGCATGGGTGACACCCGATGTTAGCCTCCTGAGCCAAAGTACAGGGGAAGGGGAGGGACGAGGGCATCAGCAGTTTTCTAAGACTGAAACAATTCCTTTCTCCTACAATAGGCAGGTTTGGAGCTGCCTGTCTCATCCGCGTGCTAGTGTGGATAGTGTGATAATTTTTCAATTAAAATGTCATGATGAACAATGTCAAACGCTTTCTTTAGATCAAGAAAGATGGAACCAATCAACTGTGACCTAATAATGGCACATAGCCAAGAATCAATCAATCGAGTTAATGCTGTGTGGCAAGAATGTTTTGGCCGGAAACCCGATTGAAGAGAATAAAGTAGATCATGTTGATCCAGATATGCCATCAAATGCTTGTGAACATGCTTTTCAAGTGGTTTTAATAGTATCAGTATGGAGAGAGAGAGAGAGAGAGAGAGAGAGAGAGAGAGAGAGAGAGAGAGAGAGAGAGAGAGAGAGAGAGAGAGAGAGAGAGAGAGAGAGAGAGAGAGAGAGGGATGGAGAGAAAGAGTGAGGGATGGAGAGAGAGAGAGAGAGAGAGAGAGAGAGAGAGAGAGAGAGAGAGAGAGAGAGAGAGATTGATTGATTGATTGATTCTTTATTTATCAAGGATGAAATTTTAGGCATTTCTGCCTTTCTTACAAATTGTCCTTGCTCATAAAGAAATGAAAA
>JAWQFJ010035226.1:0-15703 GCA_034096865.1 Theodoxus fluviatilis | reverse complement strand
AAATACAGACCAAAGACAACAAAAACTGTGGACAAGGACACCTTCAAGACCTGTTGCTGTGAGTATTGTGAAAATGTCACATTGAAGCGAAAGGCAATCAACCCCATTCTACAGGCAAATGGGTTTGGCGACAGGCTCCTTGGGACAAAATACAGGATCGTCGACATGACATGCTGTCCGCCCGATCAGAACTTGGGCTTACACAAAAAAGCCTGCATCGACCGTAAGTGCCCTGACTGTGGAGTTGAAAAGTTCCACAAAGCTATGGACCCTATGCTTCAGTCCATCAAAGACAAGCCTTGCATCTGGCAAGAATGGAAGTCCATGCTCCAAACATACACGAACAAGAAGGGGGAAGAGGTCACAGGCAACAAACTGACCCTGGCAAAGATGGAGGGAACCTTTGGTCAGCTTATTGAAGCCCTAGAGAAGGACCTGCAGACCTTCGCCTGGCACATGGCCAACTTCCAGTGGCAGCAACAGCAATTTGATCACTTGGTCAGAGATGTGCCCGAGGGATTTGAGACATGACTGTCATGCTGTGCAGCACTTTCAACTGGAAGTACTGCGTTCTCTGCTTGACCGGGGCCTCAACATAAAGAAGGTCATACATTTCAGCGACGGCGCACCCAGCCAGTACAAGGGCAAGACAAATTTTGTCGACGTTTCCTTCGCAGAGGAAGACACAGGCATCCCAACAGAAAAACACTTCTTCGGCAGTCGTCATGGGAAAGGTCCATGTGACAGAGAAATAGGGGTGGTGAAACGAATGGCTCGGTTGGCTGTCTTGCGAAGAAAATGCGTCATCGCCAACGCCCAGGACCTCTATGACTATGGCTGTAGTAACCTAACGAAGCCAGGGGATGGCTCCCACTCTCACATGATGCGGCAGTTCAGGTTTGTTGGAGAAGGCACCATAAACCGAGAGAGACCAGACAGGACTGAGGGCAAAAGCATTCCAGGCACCAGGAAGCTACATTGTGTTCGAGGCTTGTCACCCTTCGACATCATGAACCAAGAGAGGTCCTGTTTCTGCAAAGCGTGTGTGACAGGAGAAGGCAACTGCCCCAACAGCGCATTTGTTGGAGCCTGGAAGAAAGTGTCGCTGAAAGTGAAAAGGAGAAAGGGTAAGTGTTTTGATGTGTCTCCCCCCCCCCCATTAACTATTACCGCGAAGTTAATAAAAAAAGAAATAATAATAATAATAATAAATAAAGAATAAAAAATATAATAAATTTAAATGAAATAAATGATAATATTAAAATAAAAAAGAATTAAAATAAGGCAAAGTCATACATGAGTGTGGCCAATTTTGTGAATTTTAATGTTTTAACTTAAGTTATATCTTGCAATTTTGGTGCTATTTTGCAGAAGCTACTGCCCCAGCAACTGAAAATGACCCGCTGGATGATGACGGACAAGTGGAAACCACAGCTGAAGGACATGCCCAGCCAGGAGCCGCCCTGCCAGGAGATGAATCGAGTGCTTTGAACAGCAGGTAAATGTTATTACATAATATAATACAAAACCATGCACACATACCTACAATGCCATGGCCCCAAAACCAGGTGTTTCTCAATGGGGGAAACACCACAGCCCCAGAATAACCTTGGTGATTGGTCTGCTTCAACTGCTTCATTCATAGCTTTTCTTTTAATCTTGATCTGCTTTTGTGTCGCAGAAATCCAAAAGTTGACGACTTCGTCAAGGCGGTGTTCCAGTGCACCAGTGGCCGCAGACAGACAGGTCGCTTGTTCTATGCCAAGGTAAGTTTGTGTTCAATGAAGTTTTCCTTTGTCTCAGTGTCTATCCCCTTGTTTTGGGAAATTATCATAATAATAAGTTTGGGTTTTTTGGTGTTTATTTATTTATTTTTTATTTCAAATCACAACTAAGACTGAGTGTGATAAGTATTTCTAACCCTAATTTCACTGTACAATGTTGCAGGTTCTGGACATTGCGGACGACGGGGCAGACTGCCACCTGCACTACATGGTGGAGCGTGACAGGGCGTGGGAGTGGGCAGACAAGGCCTGGCACCCTGTCAAGATGATCCAGGAAATCGTCAAACCGCCCACATTGCTCCCTGGACGAAAACTAACATTTAAATTTCAGTGAACATTCCATCACAAATAGCATAAAATACCCCCCAAAAAAGTTTCAGCATTGAAAATTGGAATGAAAAAGTTGAAAAACTTTTTTTACCATCTGTTGCAGACAAATTTTCCACTTACGCCACTGTATCTTTTCTATTTTTCATCTTAATCATAACTAAATTTGGTCAAAATTATATTTTGAGAATCAGAATTAGCCAAGCAAATTTTTTAAAATGAGTTATATCAATGTTTTATGCCTCTTTAAGACCAGGGTTTCCACGTCATGAGTAATGTGTCCCATGTAACATTGTTACCAAAAAAAGAAAAAAAGGAAAAAAAATGGCCATCTTTTGGTATAATGAATAAAGACTGTTGGAGAAAAATGCTGTCATTATGTTCAGTTTTTAAGTGAAAGTTGATGAAAATGTTGTGATTGATATGTGCACAATGAAAAGTTTAAGAGTTGTGGTAACTTGCGTTACGGTGTCCCATGTTTCATATTGTTTACTAACACATTAATTATGATACAATGTCAGTTTAACAGGTTATATGGCAGTATTGAAGTATCTTTTACATATCAGAGTTAAAATAAACTGGGTTATGTATTATTTAAATCAAATTTTGCCATATTGGTGTCCCGGTGTAACGCATGTTACCCGAGATGGCCGACAAACTTCAGCACCCTGTATTTCACCAACGATATCAAGTCCTGCTCCTTTTACACCAAAATCAGATACCTCAAGACTGCATGTAACAAATACATAGAAATCAGCTTCCAGGATAGAGTTTGATTTTTTTAGTTCAGTTCCACCTTTTAGTGACCACTAGCGAATATCGACTCACATGCATACATGAACATGCATTCAAATGTTTGAGTGCAAATACTCATACAACCTAAAAATACAAACCTATGCTAGCATGTAGAGTCAATAAACAGTAATAATAAAATACAGATACATGCAAACAAGCCCACACACATGCAGGAAAGCATGCACACATGCACAGACACAGACACACACACACACACACACACACACACACACACACACACACACACACACACACACACACACACTGATACATGCACAAAGGCATTCACCTACCCCCTCCCTTCTATTGTTCATCTACAGAAAATTCAAGATGACTGTGTATAAACTTTCAAAGCTAAATTTGTTATTCTTTCAATACCAACAAAACCATGCTTCATGTTTCCAGTCAAAATCAAAGCCTAGAACTGAGAGGAGCCAGATGCACAAGATAGCATTTTAGATTTTTCTGGAAGATCTTTTCTTATTAGGCCAAAAAAAAAGAAAAAAGTTATTGTTATGGTAAAATGGCCACACACAAATAAGGTCTGTATGTCGGCCTGAACTTTAAAGTCTTTCTTTGTATATATTTTTCTAACAGAAGAAGCCAGATTGAACATAAATCAAGTTTCTCTTTTGCTGAGAACGCTTTTTAAAACATTAAATAGTAGATTCCCTGAGTGTTCCTAGGGCAGGGAAGATGGGACAATTAATTTTTTCCTGTAAATTTTTTTTCATGAAAAAAAATTAGCTTTACTCTTAGTAGAAAAAATAGGGTTGGTTGGGTTACCATAACCACAACTTTATTTTGGCGACCTTACTTTGCCAAATGCAAAACTCCCAGAGAATCTCAGTGAGTCTGTTCCTACTCCACCCTTCACACCTGTGTAATATATTGTCCAATCTACTCATTTCATGTTCCTCTTGTCCTAACCATCATGGGTTAGGGGTAACATAAGACCCACCAAGTGTAACTTCAGAAATCAAGACTTGACACTCTCTCTGTAAGCAGCTGTAGTGATCTTTGTGGCCAATGGCCTTACATAGTCAGCAAGGACTGATGAGCCATGATGAAAGAGCATTCATCACTAGTATCATTTTGTCCTTCCCAGCTGCTGGTCTACGAGGTGAGCTGTAAGAATGGCAGGAAGGTCTTTGCCAGTCTTCAGGGTGATGCAGCCCTGGGGTCAGAGTGCACTGTGCAAATCTCTGGTCTCTATGCCAACAAGCTGGGCATTCAGGATGGAGAAACTGTAAGTGACTAAGTCCCTCTCCAATTCTTGATCTTTGGTGAGAAGTGACGGGTGAAAATCCATTGAATTCAAACTTAAGAATCTGGTAGATGGGTGAGGCGTGGCGATAAGTTGTGTGTGTGTGTGTGTGTGTGTGTGTGTGTGTGTGTGTGTGTGTGTGTGTGTGTGTGTGTGTGACATTTGTTTGTGCAGACATGTGTGTGTGCAGTTTGTGTGTGTGTGTGTGTGTGTGTGTGTGTGTGTGCAGACATTTGTGCAGATGTTTATGTGCAGGTGTATGTGTGTGTGTGTGTGTGTGTGTGTGTGTGTGTGTGTGTGAGTGTGTGTGTGTGTGTGTATGTTAGGGTGTGGGTGGATGGATTAGTGGGCACAAGTTTATGTTTAATTGAAAGCAAGGTCATGACATGATGAGAGAGTTTATGAAATGGTTAGATTGAATTTTCTTTCTTTTTTGGTACTTATTAGGTGATGCTGAAATGCAGAAATGAAAGCTACACAGCATCAAGGGTGGACATTGAGCCATTATCAATAGACGACTGGGAAATTCTGGTAAGATCACTATTCTCACTTGCAGTTGCATGCTAAAATTACACATCTCAAATGTATATTGCCTAATGAATCAAACTGATTAAAATATATAATGTATTGTCTGCATAAACACAATGTTGAAATGATAGTGAAGTAAATATTATCATATGAGCTTGGTAGGAAATATAACAATTTACCCTCCTAAACTTTCTTGCATTGATAGTTCATTGTTATACACACCTGACCACTCAGATGTATGTGTCTGAATAATAGCTCTCTTTGACATATAGACACAGCTTTGGGCCTGGATGTGTTTGTTTTGCTAGACTTATCTTACTTTCTCCCTTGGACTTCAGTGGAGTTTAGGGCTGCAATATTCTTGTCCAGTTTTCCACATTTTTGTTCTAACTGCCTTTATTTCATCCAATATTTGTCTTCTCTTTGGGGTGTTTATTGTGTTTGCTACCTCTGCCAAGGAGATTGTGTTTTTCGGTCGTTTGGTTGGTTGGTTGGTTGGTGCATTATTTGACAAAATAACTCAAAAACTTTAAAACAGATTCTGATGAAATTTGTTGGAAAAATCCATAAAAATTTGAAGGTCACATGATATCTTGTTTGGAATTGGATTCATAAAGAAATATTTTATCTTGCATCACAAAGTTGACGACATCAAACTATTTATTCTGCCAGCATATGCATTCCACACTCAGAGACTGCTAGCAGGTACTAAATTGAACTAAACTTTGTAGCATCTGGACTGGCTAGCAGAACATGCTGCCTGAATCGTACAGGCCATGGAAGAGAAATCGTGGCCTACTTGGTGGAGATTTGCACTTTCAGACTGCTCTCAGTTTGGTTTTTAAACCCAAAACTCTTTCTTCCCGTGAATTATTGTCAAAAACTTGGATGATAATGTTGGCCAATGCTTTTTTAAAATAGGTTGTATAACTTGTATTGAATTGATGTATAATATCCTTACATGATCTGTTTCATTATGAGATTTTGGTTTATTCTGCTGGAGAGGTTTCTGCTTGAAGTTTAAAAGTCACTAGTAGAAAATACCTGTTCTACTGCCATAGTCCCAAATACACCAGAACTGTGACATTTTAGCTGAGGAGGGAAGTGTGTAGACTCCAGCCTCAAAACATTATACAGACCCATACTCTCAGAAATAATTGTTCACATATATATGAAAGTTAACAACATGGAGGGCTGAACAAACGCTCATGTTGTTTCAGGAGCGCCATGCAACCTTTGTGGAGAACCACTTGCTGGACCAGGTGCGAGTGGTGTGGCCTGGACAGACACTGCCCGTCTGGGTGGACAAATCTGTCTGCATCTTCCTCAAAGTCTGTAAGTCAGTCTTGTTTCACCAGAATAACTGTGTTCTTTTTAATGGAGATGTTAATTGATACATGCAGATTGCCATTCTTTGAAACCAATTGAAGGGAACAGTAACATTTTATTTTGAAACAGATGGGGATGGGGGATGAAGATGGGGGATGGGTGTGGGTGTGGAAAGAGAAGCAGGGAGGAGAGACTGACAAAAGGGTATGACATCATTTGTCATTTGTTGTACAACTTCTGACCACATTGATGCTTCAAAAGAAGACTGTCCTGCCAGGAGAAATGGTGTCTGAATGATAGATGTTGATTTTCTGTTTGAGTGGTAGATATGCATAGTGATGTTCTCAGGGATGGATGTGGCACTTGGCGACCCGATGGTTGATGTGTGTGGGCTGGGCTTGATCTTCCAAGGTTGCTGGAGTGCATAGTTGGATGTGAATGATCTGACCCCGCGCTGATGCCCCCTGTTAGCCTCTTTGTCTGCTGGAAGTGGCCCCTGGCTGTGCAAATGGAGCTGATTGTGAAAGTCTAGCAGCCAGGAATTCTAGCTGATGAGGGGACATCACGCACTTCTGGCCTTTTGTTACTCTTCTGTTGGGATATATACTCTTATGGCTAAGTTCCATCATATTGCAAGAATATGCATTTTTATAGATTTTTATCTCAAATTAGATTTCTATGAAGCATGTGAAATTCATGTTAAACATATCTACCATGATGTGCATCTTTGTGATCAGTTATGATTATTGTTTTTTTATAGGTCAAACTGATCCCCAAACAGAGTTTGTGGTGCTTCAAAATGAAACAGAAGTTGTTATTTCTCCCAAGAGTCGACCAGGAGCAGCCAAGAACCAGGTTCCCACATCTCTGAGTCCACCAAGTAATCTCTCAAATGGAAACATCTCACCAAGGAGCGAAGACCTGAAAGATTTTGTTGATGGGAGTAGACCACCTAGGAGGTCACCAAAAACTTCCAACGAGAGATCTCCTAGAAAGTTTCGGAAGCACCAGTCGGACAGGTACTCAAGCAGCCTCAGTGAGACGGAGCTGCTGAACAACCTGAAACCACAAGGTTCTTTTCGTCGGCAGAACTCACTCACAGACAGTCTCTGGAACAAGGTGTCTACCTGGCTGCAGTGGTCCACCAATCCTCACCAGGTCTCCAACCTGCCTGACCTTCCCAAGGCGAGAACATCAGAGCGATCGGATGCTTACACTCTGCCCTGGCAGAACTTTGTGTTTAGGATTCAGGCCATGAAGTTCAGTGCCTCACCTGAGGACTTTTACTCCTGTGAGACACTCAAAGGTGCTAGGGAGGACAAGCGTCTGTCCTCATCTGTATGGAGAGGCATCCCATCGCCTACCAGGGAAAGCCAGGGTGACCTGAATGGAACAACTCCCATTTCAGCTCTTCCCTGCAAGCAGAAGTCACCCAAGCACGAGACAAAAGACTGTGGAAACATCGCTCACTTGTTTCAGCCCACAACCATCTTTGCCAACATTGAGGACATCTCCAAGAAGCTGGATTCCCATGGTGTGAAAGGTCACCTGCCCTGCGTCTTCTATGCCAAGCTGAAGAAGCTGGTGCCTCCCAAGGACAAAGAGGAGGAGGAGAAGAGGAGGAAGTCAGAGCCTCAGAAGGACGTGTCTTCCCCTGCCACCACACCATCGTCTCCTACCCCTGCCAAGAAGGAAGATGTGGTGGACAATCTACTCTGTGTGGTGCGGGTGGTGGGGGTGGACAAACGGGGCTTGCTGGCAGCGGAGGGTTGGGATGACGTAGCAAGGAAGCTTCAGGATGAGCAGCCTCTGGTCCATGGACATGTCCTGGTGCCTGACGTCCTGCGCAGGCTGCTCAAGTTGGATGTGACTGGTAGAGTTTGGCTGCACACTGTCCCTCTCAAGCCTGACAAGGATATCAAGAAGCTCTTCATTTACCCCCTGTCTATCTTGGTAAGACGTTACACTTCAGTGATTTAGAATATGAGAGGGTCGAATTATTCATATATGTTGATATATTTACAATATGTTTCTGTTATTGATGTCTTCATGAGCCACATAATCTAGTTGATTCGTTAACATGATATTTGAATTACTGTCATAATGGTTTTAATTGTAGTTTTATGTATTCTTTGTAAATGACCTCAAAAGTCAACCCTGATGTGACTTTTTTTCTCTCTCACTGTCTCACTGGGAGAAATTCTGCATGAAAACAGGTATCTATAAACATGCAGACACAAAACAGCAAAACATTTTCTTAAGAGATAAAGCTGCTTTTCAGAGAAAACGGATAGTGCCTAAGCTGTTATTGAATGTGTAGGAGTTGCAATGTGGACTTCACTGTTTCTCTTCTGTGCAGCCAAAGTTCGCGACCAAGGACATGATAATGAAGGCGCTGGTGCTATACTTGGAACACTGTGCCAGCGATGAGCATCCCTTGGTGGTCTTCCAGGGAGTTCTGCTCAAGTTTATGATGCTTCCAGGTGTGTGATTGTTTCCCGTCCTCTCTGTCTGCCTTGTTCTGTGCCAGGTTTCTGTCACTGGTTTTGTCTTGTTTTTATATTTTATTTGTATCTACTTGTTTGTCATTCTCAATGTGTTTTCTCTTACTGCAATTTATTGATCTTGTTTTTCTAACAGTCATCATAGTTCCCACTCTGCAACTTCTAGCCTCAGATTTAAATGGAGACTTTATCATTTTGTTAGGTTTTGAAGGAACATTACCATTACTCATATACATGACAAATCATGTGTGTCTTTGTTGAAAAATTTTATGTCAAAAACCTGAATAGTCATGCTTGAATTTGATTTTGGCAAGTGTGTCATTGATGAAAGAATACCTCTGACTCATTTCTTGCATCCTTTGATTACGTCTTGAAGCTTTTTTCTCCTGCTGGAGACTGCATGTATATCACTCTACCCTGTATCCAAACAGGCCTCCACGTAGAGGTACAGCTGACCTTCTCGGACCAGGAGTTAGGGCCCAGGGACCAGGTTTGCCTGCTGACTGCAGGGCTGCTGCAGCAGATGACAGTGTCGGTGATGCGGGATGTGAAGGAGGTGATGCTAGGAGTGCTGAGTCCCATGCTCCCCCACCGCTACGTGTCAGACTTCGACCCCCAGGTCCCGACTGTCACTCTCGGTGACCTTGGGTAGGTGATCTTCATTGTGTAGACTTTCTCTATATACTTTCATGATTGGTTGTCAGATTGCTGGCTTTTAAACATTTTATTCATATGACTAACTCTGAGATAAATTTATGTGAGGTTGAAAAAGTTCTAACAGAGTTTGGGGCACCTCAAGCGTGTCCAAAGCAAAGGGAAATAACTCTGGATACCCTACAGCCTTTGGAAGATCTACTGCTCTGCTTCCCACTTGTGCTCTTTCTCATCTTTTTGAGTCTCTCTCCACGTGTATACTTTATCATATTTTGTTTGCCTCTCTCAGTTCTGACCCTATCTTAGTGTGTCTCTATTCCTCTGTCCTGACCTTGTCTATCCGTTTCCCTCACCTAATCCTGCTCTAATCATGGTTAGCTTTCTTTACAGAGGGATAGAGTATCTGTCTGCCAAGGCACTGCAGCACCTGGAGATGTGTCTGGGGACTCAGCCTCTGTCTCGACACCTGTTGCACCATGCCCATGGCCTGGTGAATGGCATGATGCTGTTGACGGGTCCCAAGGGGTCAGGCAAGTCCAGCCTGGCTCGGGCACTTTGCAGACGCCTGGCAGAGTTGCCTACCCTGGCTCATGTTACTGTGGTGGAGTGCAAGCCACTGAGAGGTGAATGTGATTCAGAAGAATCAGTAGGGCTATATACACATATGTATTTACACATACCTATGCAGATCTACATCTAACTAAGCCTCAGTTTAACCCCACCCCACCCCTACTCCCTCCATCCAATCAACCATTCCTTTCCTCCATCTTTCCTCTCTTCCTCCCACCCATCCTGCCTCCTGCCATCCATCCATCCACCTTGCATCCTATATTGCTGTCCTGGTGGAGATACATCTGTTCCAAAAAGAAAATAGCATGTCTTCATGACAGTATTATCAAAGAAATTTAGTTTATTTTATTTTTCTGTATAGTAGATAGCATGGCAGAATGTTTTTGTAGTGGAAATAAGCTAGACATGGGATGGGATGAGGATGGTGAGCAAGAAAAGAATTTGCAAATGATACAAGTAGATGGAAAACTGGTTGACAAAGGAAATGGGGAGATGGAGGATCGTACAAAACAGGACAAGTGAAACTAAAGAAAGGTAGATGATGTTAAACATGTGGAAGAAGAAGTTTGTCCGGGAAAATAAGGAAAGTGTATCATTGACAATGTTTGTATGAAAACTTGGACACAGTCATACAGACAAGCATGACCCAAGTGCTGATTGCTGACTACACTGTAAATTTCTATCTCCATACTGGATATTGAATCTGTGCATGTTCTAATGACATTTTTCATCAAAATAAGCTCAAAGTGTTCTGAGATAAAGCCACTCATAAGTTATCATTACATGGAATTGTAGTGCCTCAATATGAAATCAGAGAGAAATAATTAACAATTAGATTGTCATTATTTTTATAACAAGCACCAATTATATAGTTTGTAGAATCTATGTTCAGAATTTCGCTACCAACAGCATGTTTATAAAATTGCCTCACACATTTTTCCATGTTAGTTAAGCTTAAACAGGAATTTTTAGAGGGAGAGACTAGAGGCGTGTTCACGAGGCGCAGCAATGTGCAGCGCTGCTCAGCACTGCACAACGCTTGCGCCGTGAAACGGCTTGTTCAGGACGCTTAGCGCTGCAAAGCACTGCATGTGATTTGGCGCTTTGCAGCGCTGTGCGTCCTGAACAAGCCATTTCACGGCGCAAGCACTGTGCAGCGCTGCACATTGCTGCGCCTCGTGAACAAGGCTTTCGTGAGTCTGCATCACAAACTCTTGCATGGAGAATGTCTGATTTTGTTGCCTGCAGGCAAGAGAGTGGACAACATCCAGAAAGGGCTGGAGGTGGTGTTTGATGAGGCTGTCTGGAGACAGCCAGCGGTCATCTTGCTGGATGACCTTGATGTGATATGTGGGGCACCTGGTGGTCCTGAGTTGGAGCTGAGTGGAGAGGCGCTGTATGCAGCCCGAGTGGCTGAAGGTCAGTCTTGGATTCCACATTCAGCTTTGAGGCTTGTGCATCGATTCATGGACATGCTGATCAGAAAGGTTTGATTATATGTGTTGGATTTCCTGCAATGTTTGGCAGAGAATCTTTCTTTAACAATGCAGTGAGCTATGTCTTGAGGAACAAGTTGTAGATGTTTCATAGAAGTGCCACTTAGTGCATTGCTGTTTGTGTTTCATGATAGCATTTGTTATAAGAAAATGGCATCTCAAATATTTTGTCGTGTACTTTGTTTTTAGAATTAGGAGTATCTTTCCTTTGCAGATGGAGATATTTCTACCATGTGTAGTGTGTGAATCTTAAGCATGCAGTAATTTCAATGACACTTTGATACGCATCTAAACTTACATGCAGTTCTTGTGATGTTTTCTGACTTCGTGTTGCAGTAGTGCAGAGCTTGATTCGCTTTGAGATCAAGAACAACTCAAGGCTGGCAGTCATTGCCGTCTCTCAAAGCCGAGGCAGCCTTCACCCACTGCTCATGACATCCCGTGGCATACACTTCATCCAGGAAACAATCACTATCACTCCTCCAGACAAGGTTACCTCCCTTGCATTTTCAATTCGTCACAGGGCTTGAAACCAGTGTGTTCACATTGCAATAAAAAAAGAAAGAAAGCAGTAACCGTTTCGGAAAGTCCAATAAAACAGCCTTTGAAGTATTTGATAAACTGTTAGTGTCTATTGCATTTGCATTTCTATGGTTATGTATAATTTGAATTTCCATAACTTTTTGTCCTACTTGAAGCTGTGGCCTTGTCTTGACTTAGTCTATTTATCCCCAGATTATGCTTTGTGTTTCTGATCACCACTGCCTCTACCACCACTGCCCATAAATGTAACAAGAGATGTGGAAAGTTGTCCTTTTTCGAAAAAAGATCAAGGAATCAGACTCTGCCTGCACTTTTACTCTTTGCAGAATGGGCGCATGGTGTTGCTGGAGAAGATAGTGGCAAACAGGAGGGGCCTGTGTCTGGAGGAAGACATGGACCTGATGGCGGTGGCTGTCAAGACAGAGGGATACGTGGCACGGGACTTTGACAAGCTCGTCAGCAGGGCCATGCATGCCCAGTACACCAGCAACAGGAAAAGTGAGCCGCAGTTTGATGTGGGGAAGGGTTAGGGGATGCTGTCCAAGGGGCTCCATGGTTGAAATGATCACATCTGGCTTTGATGGTGCCTCGCATGCTTTGGAATTTGATTTAGTGTAGTGATGCTTTGGACATTCGTTTAATGGAGTGATGGATCCAACTTTGATTTAGTGTAGTGATTGTTTGGAATTCGATTTAGTGTTGTGATGTTTTGGACTATGATTTAGTGTAGTGATGTTTTGGACTTTGATTTAGTGTAGTGATTGTTTGGAATTTGATTTAGTGTTGTGATGTTTTGGACTTTAAATTGGTGTAATGATGTTTTGGACTTTGATTTAGTGTAGCAGAAAGCTTGGGATACGATCTCTTCCAAGCGAACCCTGGAGGACCTCCTTGCTCGGACGAACCAGGTCTCAGCCGCGCGCATCCGAGGGCAGGGGCGCCTGTTTGCGAACCCCACCAATGCAGATGTGGAAGATCTATGGACGCCCTTGGACATCACGCCCTCTCCTGTTGAGCAAGCTCTGACCGTTTCCCACGCCACTCTGCTTTGAATGACGTGGTGAGACGTGCCCTCCAGAGTGCTGGAATACCATCTGTCCTGGAACCAACCGGGCTTGACAAGGCGATGGCAAGCATCCAGATGGGATGACCATCTTCCCCTTCTCCAACGGCCGAAGCTTGGTCTGAGATGCGACGTGCGTGGATTCTTTTGCCCACAGTAACATCATTTCCAGCGCCCTGCAACCGTCATCTGCAGGAGAGGCAGAGGAAGGGGCGAAGAGGATGAAATACCGCATCCTGGCCGAACGACACCGCTTCGAGCCCCTCGCCTTCAAGACCACCGGAGTCTTCAGTCCTTTAACACTCAAGACCATCGAGGAAAATTGGCCGAAGACTGAAGGCGGAAATGGGCAAGCCAAGGGAGACCATGTGGCTCAAACAACGAATCGGGTTGGCTATCCTCCGAGGCAATGTCTTCTGTGTCCTTGCCTCATCCAGGTCGCAAGATGACTGCGGAGAGTGACTGCTGGTTCCACAGGCCAAGGGCCAGTGACCACCACACTTTTCGCAGTGTGACTGCTCCACATTGCTCGTGTTTATTTGATCGGTTATCTGCAGCACACCGGCTGCCCTGTGCTCCCAGAACTCTTTGACAGAACCCTTTCTAGCGTTCTTTCTGCCTTTCGACTGCTGCTCAAACTTTCGATTGTATGCGTTTCGGTAGCATCACCGTTTCTTCAGAGAAGATTAATTTGCGCAGTTGAACTGCGATCTAACTTTTCCCTGTATAGTCTGGTCTCAATGGGATGTTTTTGTCTGCATACTTTTTCCATGGCACTGCGTGGTAGCATCCCATTTATTCAACTGTATAGTCTTAACTGATAATGAAGAAATATTAATTTTAACACGATTTTAATTTAATGTACATATGTATATGCTGGAGAAAATTGAATAAAAATGCTCTGTCTTTAGTGTAGTGATGTTTGGACTTTGATTTAGTGTAATTATAATGTATCTTTTTGACGTTGATTTAGTGTTGTGATGTTTTGGACTTGTGTCTGTGTGTGTGTGCTTGCACATATTTGTTTTGCATGCATAGTTTTTCAGAGGTTTTAGGTGTGTGCATGTATATGCATGCATATTTGATGTTGAGAATAAATGTTAAAAGTATGATGTTTAATCAATTCATTTCCATTGTAAAGCAGAATTTGTTCCTAAGAGTCACCATTATCAGAGCTTGACCTTCCTTCCTGGTCAACCCACAGAGGGAGTGCCAGAGACAGAGGGGGAGGTAACTCTGAGTCAGGAAGATCTTGAGAAGGCACTGACAGGATTCCAACCAGCCTCACTACGCAACGTCCCACTGCACACGGCAGGAGATCTAGGCTGGGAAGACATCGGTGGCCTCAGCTCCATCAAGAAGACCCTGGTGGAAACTCTGATGTGGCCCTCCAAGGTATGTTGGGGAAAAGATGGTGTAGGTGAACAGACTAGATGCATGATGTGCTAGGTGGATGGATGAACAAACATGTTACTAATAAAAACGAGGATGTTGGATGGATGGATGGATGGATGGATGGATGGATGGATGGATGGATGGATGGATGGATGGATGGATGGATGGATGGATGGATGGTTGGGTGGGTGGGTGGGTGGGTGGGTGGGTGGGTGGGTGGGTGGGTGGGTGGGTGGGTGGGTGGGTGGGTGGGTGGGTGGGTGGGTGGGTGGGTGGGTGGGTGGGTGGATGGATGGATGGGTGGGTGGGTGGGTGGGTGGGTGGGTGGGTGGGTGGATGGATGGATGGATGGATGGAAGGATGGATGGAAGGATGGATGGATGGATGGATGGATGGATGGATGGATGGATGGAAGGGTGGGTGGATGGGTGGGTGGGTGGATGGATGGATGGATGGATGGATGGATGGATGGATGGAAGGAAGGATGGATGGATGGATGGATGGATGGATGGATGGATGGAAGGATAGATGGATGGATGGATGGATGGAAGAATGGATGGATGGATGGATGGATGGATGGATGGATGGATGGATGGATGGATGGAAGGATGGATGGATGGATGGAAGGATGGGTGGATGGATGGATGGATGGATGGAAGGATGGAAGGATGGAAGGATGGATGGATGGATGGATGGATAAACTGATCATGGGATCACTCAATGCATCAATGTTTGGACTAATGGATGTGTCAATGCATAGGGTAGATGATACATGGTTGGAATTAGGATGGATGTATGAAGAAATTAAAAGAAAATCGATAAAATTGAATAGGGAAAGAAAAGGCAAAAGCCATGGATAATATTGTGGAAATATGCAAAGGTAAGGGCAGCTGAGTGTACGGGCATATGAGAGGATGTCAACATGCATGTACAGGATAAAAGGAATTCAGTGTCATGCATTGAGTGAAGATACAAAAAGTATGCAGGGGAGAGATAGATGGGCAGACAAAGCATCATATGACCACACACCTCCAATCAAGCTTCACACATGTCCATGCTGACCCTTGCAGTACCCCCAGCTGTTTGCCAACTGCCCACTGCGACTGAGGTCAGGACTGCTGCTGTACGGAGCGCCGGGCACCGGGAAGACGCTCCTTGCTGGCGTGGTGGCCAAGGAGTGCGGACTGAACTTCATCAGCATCAAGGTGGGAACTGACCTTGAAAGAACTAGATGACTTGTAATATTTGAGTTAGTATTTTGTCACTCTTCTCTCATCGTGGAATGATCTAGGCAAGATCATGCAGTTGAGTTTGTCGATGGGTAAGTGAATAAATGACTGAATCAATGGAGTTATACAGCCTTTCAGCCTTTGTAGGCTACGTAAGGCCATCGATAAGAAAAGTCACCAGGTGTGGTTAGATTGAGAGCAAGATATGAATTCCCTAAT
>JAWQFJ010035223.1:0-10843 GCA_034096865.1 Theodoxus fluviatilis | reverse complement strand
ACTGGGGAAGCAGCCTACTGGGGAAGCAGCCTACTGGGGAAGCAGCCTACTGGGGAAGCAGCCCACTGGGGAAGCAGCCTACTGGGGAAGCAGCCCGCTGGGGAAGCAGCCCACTGGGGAAGCAGCCTACTGGGGAAGCAGCCCACTGGGGAAGCAGCCCACTGGGGAAGCAGCCTACTGGGGAAGCAAACTACTGGGGAAGCAGCCTACTGGGGAAGCAGCCCACTGGGGAAGACACCTGCTGGGGAAGCAGCCTACTGGGGAAGCAGCCTACTGGGGAAGCAGCCCACTGGGGAAGCAGCCTACTGGGGAAGCAGCCCACTGGGGAAGCAAACTACTGGGGAAGCAGCCTACTGGGGAAGCAGCCTACTGGGGAAGCAGCCTACTGGGGAAGCAGCCTACTGGGGAAGCAGCCTACTGGGGAAGCAGCCCACTGGGGAAGCAGCCTGCTGGGGAAGCAGCCTACTGGGGAAGCAGCCCACTGGGGAAGCAGCCTACTGGGGAAGCAGCCTACTGGGGAAGCAGCCTACTGGGGAAGCAGCCTACTGGGGAAGCAGCCCACTGGGGAAGCAGCCCACTGGGGAAGCAGCCTACTGGGGAAGCAGCCTACTGGGGAAGCAAACTACTGGGGAAGCAGCCTACTGGGGAAGCAGCCTACTGGGGAAGCAGCCTACTGGGGAAGCAGCCTACTGGGGAAGCAGCCCACTGGGGAAGCAGCCTACTGGGGAAGCAGCCCACTGGGGAAGCAGCCTACTGGGGAAGCAGCCTACTGGGGAAGCAAACTACTGGGGAAGCAAACTACTGGGGAAGCAGCCTACTGGGGAAGCAGCCTACTGGGGAAGCAGCCCACTGGGGAAGCAGCCTACTGGGGAAGCAGCCTACTGGGGAAGCAGCCTACTGGGGAAGCAGCCCACTGGGGAAGCAAACTACTGGGGAAGCAGCCTACTGGGGAAGCAGCCTACTGGGGAAGCAGCCCACTGGGGAAGCAGCCTACTGGGGAAGCAGCCTACTGGGGAAGCAAACTACTGGGGAAGCAGCCTACTGGGGAAGCAGCCTACTGGGGAAGCAGCCCACTGGGGAAGCAGCCTACTGGGGAAGCAGCCTACTGGGGAAGCAGCCTACTGGGGAAGCAGCCTACTGGGGAAGCAGCCTACTGGGGAAGCAGCCCACTGGGGAAGCAGCCTACTGGGGAAGCAGCCCACTGGGGAAGCAGCCTACTGGGGAAGCAGCCCACTGGGGAAGCCAACTACTGGGGAAGCAGCCTACTGGGGAAGCAGCCTACTGGGGAAGCAACCTACTGGGGAAGCAGCCTACTGGGGAAGCAGCCTACTGGGGAAGCAGCCTACTGGGGAAGCAGCCTACTGGGGAAGCAGCCACTGGGGAAGCAGCCTACTGGGGAAGCAGCCTACTGGGGAAGCAGCCTACTGGGGAAGCAGCCTACTGGGGAAGCAGCCTACTGGGGAAGCAGCCCACTGGGGAAGCAGCCTACTGGGGAAGCAGCCTACTGGGGAAGCAGCCCACTGGGGAAGCAGCCTACTGGGGAAGCAGCCCACTGGGGAAGCAGCCTACTGGGGAAGCAGCCCACTGGGGAAGCAGCCCACTGGGGAAGCAGCCCACTGGGGAAGCAGCCTACTGGGGAAGCAAACTACTGGGGAAGCAGCCTACTGGGGAAGCAAACTACTGGGGAAGCAGCCTACTGGGGAAGCAGCCTACTGGGGAAGCAGCCTACTGGGGAAGACACCTGCTGGGGAAGCAGCCCACTGGGGAAGCAAACTACTGGGGAAGCAGCCCACTGGGGAAGCAAACTACTGGGGAAGCAAACTACTGGGGAAGCAGCCCACTGGGGAAGCAGCCTACTGGGGAAGCAGCCCACTGGGGAAGCAGCCTACTGGGGAAGCAAACTACTGGGGAAGCAAACTACTGGGGAAGCAGCCCACTGGGGAAGCAGCCTACTGGGGAAGCAGCCCACTGGGGAAGCAGCCTACTGGGGAAGCAAACTACTGGGGAAGCAAACTACTGGGGAAGCAGCCCACTGGGGAAGCAGCCCACTGGGGAAGCAGCCCACTGGGGAAGCAGCCCACTGGGGAAGCAAACTACTGGGGAAGCAGCCCACTGGGGAAGCAGCCTACTGGGGAAGCAAACTACTGGGGAAGCAGCCCACTGGGGAAGCAGCCTACTGGGGAAGCAAACTACTGGGGAAGCAAACTACTGGGGAAGCAGCCCACTGGGGAAGCAGCCTACTGGGGAAGCAGCCCACTGGGGAAGCAGCCTACTGGGGAAGCAGCCTACTGGGGAAGCAACCTACTGGGGAAGCAGCCCACTGGGGAAGCAGCCTACTGGGGAAGCAGCCACTGGGGAAGCAGCCTACTGGGGAAGCAGCCTACTGGGGAAGCAGCCTACTGGGGAAGCAGCCCACTGGGGAAGCAGCCTACTGGGGAAGCAGCACTACTGGGGAAGCAGCCTACTGGGGAAGCAGCCTACTGGGGAAGCAGCCTACTGGGGAAGCAGCCTACTGGGGAAGCAGCCCACTGGGGAAGCAGCCTACTGGGGAAGCAGCCCACTGGGGAAGCAGCCCACTGGGGAAGCAGCCTACTGGGGAAGCAGCCTACTGGGGAAGCAGCCTACTGGGGAAGCAGCCTACTGGGGAAGCAGCCTACTGGGGAAGCAGCCTACTGGGGAAGCAGCCTACTGGGGAAGCAGCCTACTGGGGAAGCAGCCTACTGGGGAAGCAAACTACTGGGGAAGCAGCCCACTGGGGAAGCAGCCTACTGGGGAAGCAGCCTACTGGGGAAGCAGCCCACTGGGGAAGCAGCCTACTGGGGAAGCAGCCCACTGGGGAAGCAGCCTACTGGGGAAGCAGCCACTGGGGAAGCAGCCTACTGGGGAAGCAGGCCTACTGGGGAAGCAGCCTACTGGGGAAGCAGCCCACTGGGGAAGCAGCCTACTGGGGAAGCAGCCCACTGGGGAAGCAGCCTACTGGGGAAGCAGCCTACTGGGGAAGCAGCCTACTGGGGAAGCAGCCTACTGGGGAAGCAGCCTACTGGGGAAGCAGCCTACTGGGGAAGCAGCCCACTGGGGAAGCAGCCTACTGGGGAAGCAGCCCACTGGGGAAGCAGCCTACTGGGGAAGCAGCCTACTGGGGAAGCAGCCTACTGGGGAAGCAAACTACTGGGGAAGCAGCCCACTGGGGAAGCAAACTACTGGGGAAGCAGCCTACTGGGGAAGCAGCCTACTGGGGAAGCAGCCTACTGGGGAAGCAGCCCACTGGGGAAGCAGCCTACTGGGGAAGCAGCCTACTGGGGAAGCAGCCTACTGGGGAAGCAGCCTACTGGGGAAGCAAACTACTGGGGAAGCAGCCTACTGGGGAAGCAGCCTACTGGGGAAGCAGCCTACTGGGGAAGCAGCCTACTGGGGAAGCAGACTACTGGGGAAGCAGCCCACTGGGGAAGCAGCCTACTGGGGAAGCAGCCCACTGGGGAAGCAGCCTACTGGGGAAGCAGCCTACTGGGGAAGCAGACTACTGGGGAAGCAGCCCACTGGGGAAGCAGCCTACTGGGGAAGCAGCCCACTGGGGAAGCAGCCTACTGGGGAAGCAAACTACTGGGGAAGCAAACTACTGGGGAAGCAGCCTACTGGGGAAGCAGCCTACTGGGGAAGCAGCCCACTGGGGAAGCAAACTACTGGGGAAGCAGCCCACTGGGGAAGCAAACTACTGGGGAAGCAGCCCACTGGGGAAGCAAACTACTGGGGAAGCAGCCCACTGGGGAAGCAAACTACTGGGGAAGCAGCCCACTGGGGAAGCAGCCTACTGGGGAAGCAGCCCACTGGGGAAGCAGCCCACTGGGGAAGCAAACTACTGGGGAAGCAGCCTACTGGGGAAGCAGCCCACTGGGGAAGCAGCCTACTGGGGAAGCAGCCCACTGGGGAAGCAGCCTACTGGGGAAGCAAACTACTGGGGAAGCAGCCTACTGGGGAAGCAGCCTACTGGGGAAGCAGCCCACTGGGGAAGCAGCCTACTGGGGAAGCAGCCCACTGGGGAAGCAGACTACTGGGGAAGCAGCCCACTGGGGAAGCAGCCTACTGGGGAAGCAGACTACTGGGGAAGCAAACTACTGGGGAAGCAGCCCACTGGGGAAGCAAACTACTGGGGAAGCAGCCCACTGGGGAAGCAGCCTACTGGGGAAGCAGCCCACTGGGGAAGCAAACTACTGGGGAAGCAGCCCACTGGGGAAGCAGCCTACTGGGGAAGCAGCCCACTGGGGAAGCAGCCTACTGGGGAAGCAGCCCACTGGGGAAGCAGCCCACTGGGGAAGCAGCCCACTGGGGAAGCAGCCTACTGGGGAAGCAGCCCACTGGGGAAGCAGCCTACTGGGGAAGCAGCCCACTGGGGAAGCAGCCTACTGGGGAAGCAGCCTACTGGGGAAGCAGCCTACTGGGGAAGCAGCCCACTGGGGAAGCAGCCTACTGGGGAAGCAGCCCACTGGGGAAGCAGCCCACTGGGGAAGCAGCCTACTGGGGAAGCAGCCTACTGGGGAAGCAGCCACTGGGGAAGCAGCCTACTGGGGAAGCAGCCTACTGGGGAAGCAGCCTACTGGGGAAGCAGCCCACTGGGGAAGCAGCCTACTGGGGAAGCAGCCCACTGGGGAAGCAAACTACTGGGGAAGCAGCCTACTGGGGAAGCAGCCTACTGGGGAAGCAGCCTACTGGGGAAGCAGCCTACTGGGGAAGCAGCCCACTGGGGAAGACACCTGCTGGGGAAGCAGCCTACTGGGGAAGCAGCCTCCTGGGGAAGCAGCCTTCTAGTGAAGCAGCCTACAGGGGAAGCAGCCTACTGGGGAAGCAGCCTACTGGGGAAGCAGCCCACTGGGGAAGCAGCCCACTGGGGAAGCAGCCCACTGGGGAAGCAGCCTACTGGGGAAGCAAACTACTGGGGAAGCAAACTACTGGGGAAGCAAACTACTGGGGAAGCAGCCTACTGGGGAAGCAGCCTACTGGGGAAGCAACCCACTGGGGAAGACACCTGCTGGGGAAGCAGCCCACTGGGGAAGCAAACTACTGGGGAAGCAGCCCACTGGGGAAGCAAACTACTGGGGAAGCAAACTACTGGGGAAGCAGCCCACTGGGGAAGCAGCCCACTGGGGAAGCAGCCCACTGGGGAAGCAGCCTACTGGGGAAGCAAACTACTGGGGAAGCAAACTACTGGGGAAGCAGCCCACTGGGGAAGCAGCCTACTGGGGAAGCAGCCCACTGGGGAAGCAGCCTACTGGGGAAGCAAACTACTGGGGAAGCAAACTACTGGGGAAGCAGCCCACTGGGGAAGCAGCCCACTGGGGAAGCAGCCCACTGGGGAAGCAGCCTACTGGGGAAGCAAACTACTGGGGAAGCAGCCCACTGGGGAAGCAAACTACTGGGGAAGCAAACTACTGGGGAAGCAGCCCACTGGGGAAGCAGCCTACTGGGGAAGCAAACTACTGGGGAAGCAAACTACTGGGGAAGCAGCCCACTGGGGAAGCAAACTACTGGGGAAGCAGCCCACTGGGGAAGCAGCCTACTGGGGAAGCAAACTACTGGGGAAGCAAACTACTGGGGAAGCAGCCCACTGGGGAAGCAGCCTACTGGGGAAGCAGCCCACTGGGGAAGCAGCCTACTGGGGAAGCAAACTACTGGGGAAGCAGCCTACTGGGGAAGCAGCCCACTGGGGAAGCAGCCTACTGGGGAAGCAGCCTACTGGGGAAGCAGCCTGGCAAGCTGCATGCTTGCTAAGACTAGAGTTCAATAACTCGTTATCCTTGAAAGGATTCACAAACTTTACCGCGGAATCATCAAGATGAAAGATCGCTATGTTCTGCTTCAGAACCTTTTTAAGACCGTAAATTTGCAACATACTTGCTCTGTTATCGTAGTTACTTTTATGAAGGATTAAAGGTGCTTTTCGGGATAAATAACTCACCAACTACATAGCTTGAAAACCTTTCCCAAGTAACTTATCAGAAGAGGATTTTTTTAATGTTGGAAGTCTGTCATCTCCAGTCGCCTTGGCGTGCTAAATGATGACACTTAGAGCATCTCATTACCGCTTCAACACTTCTATCTGGCCACAAGCGGCTCCACAGCAGAATGAAAGAGTCGGAATGCGACAACACCGTCAGTCAGAGGGGTCACATTATTATTGTTGTTGTTGGTGGTGTTGTTGGTGTTGTTGTTGTTGTTGTTGTTATTGTTGTCGTCGTCATCATCATTATCATCATCATCGTCATTGTGATCATCATCATCGTCATCATCACTATTATGATAATATTCATTGCTATTGTCTTTGTTGTCATCAATACTGTCTAAAATACAAAAATATTACGACAAACGTAACTTCAGAGGACAATTTTACATTAGAGATATCTTTACAGTTACAGTTACACCATCTCCAAGTTCTCTTGATGCATAGAAAAAAATGCGCCTTACTTTGATAGTCTAATTAAAAGATTTAGGGGAATTTTTTGTCGCCGTTTTCAACCGAAACATAACAAAATATAGCTCTGATGACACAAGTGCCCATGATGTCTAGCAGAAAATTCGATGCAAATCATCAAGGAAAAGACAAAACGAACAGATAAAACAAAAAAGTGAATCAGGAAAAATGAATCTAAATTCCTACCGTCCCAGAGATTGAACAACGGCACTGCGCTTCACACATAATTAAATGCCAAAGTCTGAAGACAATGTTCACTATAAAAGTGTCTCTCCATTACTAATCAGACATTAAACAATTCTTTACATGTACACGTTTACTCTCGCACAGTCACACAGCCGCACAAGAACCTACCTTCGGTAGAAGCCATGCGAATCGTCAGTGGGGAAGAAAGGAACGAGAATGACTGACTACAAAGAGCAACACACACTGGTAAGTACTCGAGTCGGGGGTAAAGATTTAAGGCGTGTGCAAAGGGGGTGGGGGTGGGGGTGGGGTGTTGAGTGGGAGTATGTGGGTGGGAGGTGGTTGGGAGGAGGCAATTTCGGTATGCGGCAATGAGAACGAACAAACGAGAGAATGAGGTGGCTGCCAGACCTATTAAGATTACCCTGCAGTGTGACCCCAAAAGCACTCGGGTGTGAAGGTCTAGAGCAGACAAACAGAAATTGGATCAGAGCTGCTTGAGTGATTCTGCGAAACGGGCAGAGGACGCAGGAAGGTTGAGAAAGGGAGCAGAAGTATGGGAAGAATCTTTTTGGTGAGGTCTCGTGAAGAGCGCCGTGCGGTGCGAATTGTGTCACGACACGCTAAACTTTTGTAGAGAATTACTGTGGAGAACAGGATGGTGGCTTCTTCACGTTCCTCGCCTGATATAGAAGACATGCATACGGAAACCTGAGACGTGAAAGCGTGTCAGGTGGTAAGAACAGATGAAGACAAAAAAACCAACGCGTCTTTGTAAAGGCAGCAGACTACTCGACAATCTTCTAAATAAGTGTTTGACATTAAGTACCTCTGATACGCATTTATGTTGGCCGCTGTAATTTGATAACAAAGGGCATGCAGAGAAGAAACCACAATGAAAACGGGTCTGCGTTTGCGAATGGCCACAGCTGAGCCTCAGTTCTGGTAACTGAAAACTGCAGCTGTGACTCCTTTTAATCTGGCCCGGAGGAAAGCGAGCGAGTTCCGCTCCATTGGGTGATACAAGCGTCAAGAGGAAGGGAGGACCTGCGGTAACAACCCTAATGGGAAAAGCATGGCTCCTACCCTTCCCAGAGTCACTGGGGACTCGATCAAACGAGTAACCATGCAGTACATGGAAAACCACATAGGTGGGACAGGTAAATCGATGTACAGGATGGTAATCGAAGAGGAAAGGTTGGAGGTCGTCAAGTGTAGGTATGTGACACCGCCAATAGAACATATCCAATAATGTCTAGAAGCCAAACCACTAGGGTGGAGTGTACGTCTCAACCCTCTCAAATGGAACCCGTACAGCAAACGGGGGAGGCCCGATGGACATCAATCAAACGTGAAAAGAGGGGTGGTACCGAAATTATAATTCGGAAGCGACGCCGCAAACACATGTCCATGAAAATCCCAAATGTATAAGGAAAGAAATTCAGGAGGCACGATGTACGTCAATCAAACGGGAAATTATTGGGGGTTGTTCCCAAATACAATCAAACGTGAAAGGTGGGGCAGTTCCAAAACTACAATTCGGAAATGACGAGGCAAACACATGTCAATGAAAAATACCAAATGTACAAGGAAAGAAAAATTCGGGGAGGCACGATGTCCGTCATTCAAAAGGGGAAAAGTTTGGGGCTGTTCCCAAAATACAATCAAACGTGAAAGTGGTGCAGTTCCGCACTTACAAGTCGAAAACGACGCCGCAAACACATGTCAATGAAAAATCCCAAATGTACAAGGAAAGAAGAATCAGGGGCACAGTGGGCGTCAATCAAACGGGACGCCAGTGGGGCTGTTCCCCCAAAACAATTTGTAAACGACGCCAGAAACACATGTCAATGCAAACCGAATGTACAACAGATTAGAAACCTGTGTGTGTGTGTGTGTGTGTGTGTGTGTGTTAGTGTGTACGCGTGTGTATGTGTGTGTGTAGAAATTACCCAATTTGATAATAATCCCCTCAAGAAAGGGAACTACGAAAAGGATGGGTGGCTGGAGGGGCATGAGAGCGGATATTGAAATGAGAAAAATTTATACTCGCAAGAATGGACGGCGTGTCTTCTCTCTCTGCTCTGGAACAGGAATGAGCGTGCGTTTCTTTCCTTACGAGTCGACTATCTGCCTGCCTGTCAACCTGCCTGCCTGCCTACCTATCTATCTATTCCTTTTAAGGATATTTACTTTTGAAAAGATTTCGTCACATTTAAGTAGAACTCTAAATAAAACAGACCCTTGTGGGTTATGGGTAAGAATTTAACTCCTGTTGGTTGGGGTAAGTATAGACACCCCCTGTGGATCGGAGGTAAGAGTAGGCCTCTGTGGGTTACGGATAAGAATAGACTTGGATATGATGCAGAAGCCACGCTTGAGGTTCCCAAAATACGTGAGAACCATCCCAAATCTTCGCTCTGGTTGGCTGATCAGAGAAAACTCTTTTGCACCTGGATTTTAATTGTTTTCTGTAACACAAGAAAACACGCGTTGCCCAGCATTTCTTTTTTCAACTTTGGTTCGCATGCAAAACGCCCATTACTCGTTCCGCTAAAGAACATATGCTATGTTGCCTTCCTCTTGCGATGTTTCCCCCCATGTTATCTTCTTCAGTGTACATTGAGACCATGGTCAGAAATGCAAATGTAAAATCAATGCAGATTTGAACAACGTACCACATAGCTGTTAGCGACTGAAGGTGATAGTTGTTTAAACTGTGTGAAGGGAAAAATAAACGACAAGATAGAAACGAGATAAAAAGTAAAGTAAATGATAGAGGGAAACAGAGGTGGAAAATATGGATTAGGAGGTGGGAATGTATTATACCATCATCATCATCATCATCATCATCATCATCATCATCATCATCATCATCATCATCATCATCATCATCGTCATCATTATCGCTATCATCGTCATCATCATCATCGTCATCATCATCGTCACCATCATCATCACCATCACCATCACCATCACCATCACCATCACCACCATCATCACCACCACCATCATCACCACCACCACGATCACCACCACCACCACCACTACAATCACCATCACCACCACCACCACCACCACCACCATCGATGCACTAACAGAGATAAAAGGTACGTAGTTGGTTCCAGAGCGGGCTGCTAATTGGGCAGACTCTGACAAAGAGGCCGGGGTAAGCGTTTACAATGACACGCTCAGATCCAGGCTGAGCTGCCGCAACATCTGCCTTGACTCCTGGGAGGCAGCAAGACAAGACCTCGCACCACACGGCGCACCCTGAGTAGAGATGGAGTGGCTGCACTCCAAGAACTACGCCTCTGCGAAGGAACGCAGACGTCTCCAAAGAAAAACCAACAGGCCAGGCACCATCTCCCCGCCTGGCCAGTCCCCCGTGATCCTCTGTTTGTATTCAGACACAAAAAACTCAGTGCAAGGATTTGGGCGAGTACGCTAGGAGCCTTACAAGATCTTGCGAGGAATAGGCCGGTGTCAACTCGTGTCAACACGATGAAAGCAGATGTAAAGGCTGTCAAATGTTTGACACATGTTGACGCCGGCCTATTATTTGTCAACTAGGCAGACTAAGCAACGCGCTCAGGCCTCATCAGCCCTCTTTGTACGCATACCAACAGCTGCTGAACCCTGGGTCCCCTTTGTTATAGGTGTCTATCAATTGTTACGGGGGTCTCGATGTTTCTCCTCTTTCTGTATAAATACCTTCTGGTCTTTCTCTGTAGTCGATGAGAGTTCTGTAGTAGAGCTGGATGTTCTTCTGGACGGGCGAGGCGTACCGCTTCAGTCTTGTCTGCTGGTCTGCTTGATTCCGGAGGGCTTGGTGTTCCATTTGGTTGGACAGAAAACTTCATATCTCTTCTTAAGTTCTTATTCCTTTATTCGTAGCAGCAAGACACAAGATGTTACACTGCCCAACATTCTCTAACTCTCTATCTCGCTCTGACTACATTCTCTCTCACCGGGTATGATCCATTCTGTCTGCCTCTGCCTCCATCTCTCCTACCTGTGTGGTCGTCTCCGTCTCCTCGGCTCTGGCTCTCCCGTCTCTGGTCTGATTCCGTCTCTCTTTTATTCTGCCATCCCAAATTACTAACGTTCCTATGTTCTTAGTCACAGACTATTCTCATTACCTTTTATGGTCATGCATCTCGACCATAACGGAGAAAAGGGGGGGGGGGGGGG
>JAWQFJ010035221.1:0-7500 GCA_034096865.1 Theodoxus fluviatilis | reverse complement strand
CGCCATAGAAGAGAAACTGATCGAACATGGCATGGATTGCAGGAAATTGTCGTTGGAGTACATTGGGAAAGACAGACCAATTGCTTTCACCAGCAATGTCAAAACGTCAGTTATTGACTGGGATGTCTGGCAGCCGTGCTGCCACTAACCTCCTAATTCAAGGCTGGTTACTTCACGACTGATTCAGTGTCTTGAAGAACACATGTGTACAGTACTTCATTTTGCTATAAACACACACACAAATGTGGCCTATTCGGGGCACACGCACAATCCTGCCAATCGCTACCTCCAGACACTGCTCGCTCCATCATGTGCTTGGCAAGTGAAAATCGTAACTTTTGAACGACTTTAGTTGACCAAGCGCCAACCAAGATGGCTTCCGCTTTGCATTCTCATTGTCGGGAGTGTTTATGTGGGCATTTCGCAACCAAATGAGCGAACCAGCAGCTGCAGACTGCTCCTTCCTTGAGGAAGCTGATGTGATACATTATGCTGCAGCTGCAGACTGGTCGTTCCTTGAGGAAGCTGATGTGATACATTATGCTGCAGCTGCAGACTGCTCGTTCCTTGAGGAAGCTGATGAGATACATTATGCTGCAGCTGCCGACTGCTCGTTCCTTGAGGAAGCTGATATGATACATTATGCTGCAGCTGCGCATCATGGCTCAGCACCGCTTGAATAGAAAATGTCGAAACGACAGTGCTGATTTACAACGTAAGCAAGAATTTCTCGAAACTGCCACCAAGGGAGGTTACATTTCAAACCTAGGGCAAATGTAACATATATAGTTATTTACCTTCAAACTCTTTAGACTTGTTTCGCGATATTACTGCACACATCTTGCCAAGTATTTATTTCAGAACAGTTATTCTTTCAAAAAAGAAAATAACAGTATCCTAACTTCTTGTAATTTCTCGCACAGCTTGGGTGTTAATCACACGTCGAAATGTGTGCTACTGAGACCATTTGTTAAGGTGACTTTCTTCCATTCTCCAAAAGCAGCCATTTTAGATCTACACTCGTAGCCCCTTAGCGGCAGGCTATTGAACGCTCGATGGAGCTACGTATAGCAAGCCGTTCAAGAGTCGAGAGCCATCGAGCGCCATCGAGCGCTAGATCTCTTGAACAACCTACTGAACGTGAGAGTAAATGCTCGCGAGCGCCATCTACAACTGTTACTAATCCCACTTCTACTATTACTAGGATAGCAGACGCCTGAAGACCTATCCCTGAGGCAAACTGAGCGAGCGCTCGCCAGGAGCCTGTTCAAGAGGCCTACCGGTACGTACCGGTTGATACCGTTCGTCTCTTGAACGACTTGGTACTGCTACCGGTATCGACCGGTACGTACCGCGCCGGAACGCTGTTGCGCCTGTTTAACCAAAATGGCTGCCTTCGGGGAAAGGAAGAAAGTCATCATCACAAATATGCGCTGTGGCATGCATTTCGACCTGAGATTATTACCCAGCCTATGCGAGACGTTACAAGAAGTTAGGCTGATATTGTACTTTTATTTTTTAAAAGAATAACTGCTCTGAAATAATTACCGGGCAAGATGTGAGCAAACATTTCCACGACAGATAGCGAAACAATTTTAAGAGAAGCAACTCTTATACCTTACATTAGCCCTTTGTTTGTTGTGTAATCTCCCTTGAAGTGAGCATCGAAATATTCTTGCTTAAACCAACCAAGTTAGCACTGTCGTTTTGACATAAATTTATATTCGAGCGATGCCGAGCATTCATGCACAGCTACAGCTTAACGTATTTCATCAGTTCCACAAGGAACGAGCAGTCTGCAGCTGCTGGTTTACTCATTTGGTTCAGAAGCGCAATCCGCGACGATGAGAAGGCATCGCGGAAGCCATCTTGGCTACCGTTCGGTCATAACGAGTCGTTCAAGAGTGCACATTGGTTGCTCGGCTACCGGTAGGCTACCGGTAGGTCGTCTTGAACGCACGGCAGCAGTCACCCTCATGAACAGGTCTTGCTGTGCATGCAGTCAGAGAGCAGGCTGCCTCTCCAGAGAAATGCAGAGATTGCAGCCTCCGTGGCTGCGCAGCATCCAGCAAGTCTTCTGAGCACTGGGAAGGGTGGGAGGAAGGGCTGAATTTGGGGTGGAAGTGGGAGACGGGTGGGTTCGGTAGAGAAGAAGTGGGGTTGGGGGAAGAAGAAAGTGTGGGGTGGAGGTGAGAGACGGGGGTGGGGTGGGGTGCGGTAGAGAAGAAGTGGGGTTGGAGGACGGGGAAGGTGTGGAACACGGTGTAGCAGGAAGGACGAAGCAGAGGAGAAAGTTGATAAACGGAGCAAGACTACAGGGAAAACAAAAGACTGGAAACTTGACACGAGAGAGAGAGAGAGAGAGAGAGAGAGAGAGAGAGAACGAACGAACGAAATGATTTTAATTTATAGGCCACCGGTCCATTACATTGGAGCGAAACGCGAAGGAAACACGACAATAAAAATAAAAAAATAAAAAGGACAAAGAAAAAAGAACAAAGAAAAAAATTCACTATAAAAAGTTCATCAAAAACTGGCAACCAGTTTCGGCACTTGCAACGAGCACGCATGAAAATGATGAATTTCTCGGAATGTTCATTTTCTGCGTGCAACACGTGGAGGTTGCTGTCGCGTCGGCGACGTCCTGCTCGTTGTGGGCTTGTTTACGCTGGCGGCATTCCTGTCGCGTTGACGAACAGCTGATCGAGGACGAAGAACAGGTCGAGTTTCTCCGGGTGCAACTTGTACGTGTCGACAGGAAGGTCCACTTGTCTGATGCCGCGGGATCGTGCAGACAATCTGTAGATGTAGATGGAATTGATGGAGCCTCGTCTGTCACTTTGCCCGGATCACAAGCTTCTGCAATGCTGGTCCCGAATGCGCTTACTTGCTCCTGCATGGTACGGGACATGCTCTGAGCCATCTCGCTCATCAGCTTCTGCAGGTCCTCCAACGTTGCCTCTTTCCTAGGGGATGGAACCGTGCTAACGGGAGGGTCATCCGGAAGGTGTAGAGCCTCTTCTGCAGGGGAATCCTTGTTGGAGGCCGAGGTTGCTGCTTCTTCCATGTCATCACAGCTGGAGAGGTCAGAGGTCACGGGTGGTGGGGTGACGTAATCGGCCGGCACTTGGGAGCGAGTACTTCGTGCATCAGCGTGAGCACAAACAGTTTCTTTCACGACATCATTTCCGATAGAATTTGTTCGCGAAATATACTCGAAATGTCTCTGCTCACCCTTCTGTCGATGTTCTTCTGCCCGTTGTTGGTCCCGTCGTCTCTGTGCTGGAGTCTTCCTGCGCCAAAAGCCACGCTTGTTGCTCGTGAGCAATGGCTGACCTTCGCGCTGTCTGAATCTCAACACGACGACTACACTGCCACCTTCACCGTCCACCTTCCAACTTGTAGGCTCCTCGGTCATCAGCAGGGATGTCAGAAGCGTATCCAGGGCAGCTGAAAGTCCAGCGACTGGCATGGTGCTACTGTTACTTCACGGTAGTGTGAACTGTCCGGAGCGAGACAAACACGTCCTACCGGCACGAGCGCTAGCCGCTGAGTCCCGAGAGAGAGAGAGAGAGAGAGAGAGAGAGAGAGAGAGAGAGAGAGAGAGAGAGAGAGAGAGAGAGTCATTGCAGCTGTATTGGAGGGAGGCGGGAGAAAAAGGAAGACTATATTTAGGTGGAATGATGAGTAAGATTGGGAATGGTAGAGCAATCTGAGTGAAAATGGCTGGATAATTAATGGGGGAGAACTATACAGGGGCGGACGAAATGAATTGGAAAAAGAAGGGGAGTGGATTAGAGTAGACTGGAGAAAAGGCGTTTTAGAAGCAAACGGGAGAAGAGAAAACAGAGACTATTGAGAAGAGAGAGACAGGAGAGAGACAAAAGGAAAGTAGGAAAGGATGCGGGGAGAATGGGAAACACCACACCGAGACGAATGAGAAGAGCGGAGTTCCAGGCGGATTAGCTATTTCTAGACACGAGATGACATGGAGGAGTTGGCGCGCATTGCGGGAGATGCAGACGGTGGCGCCATTGCCAAACATGTTCCACAGCTGATCAATAGTAGACCCATCCCTCCGTCTTGCTGATGACGGCTTCTCCATGCCAGACTAGGCGCACAGCCAAGAAAAACGAAGAAAAAAAGTCCCGTGTTTTGTTAAAAAAAGAGTGCAGGCGTAAAAGAAAATTAAAACAACACTCCGACCCTGTCCACGAACGTTGATAAGCCATCGTAACCTCCCCCCCCCCCCCACCCCCCCCAAAAAAAAAAAAAAAAAAAAAGAAAAGAAAAAGGAAGAAAGAAGAAGAAGGGAAAAAAAGGAAAAGAAAAAGCGTTACAGTGAAGTTTCCTTACAATTATATATTTTTTGGCACGATTGGATGCTCAGCTCATGTTTATGCATTAGGCCAATAAGAAAGTTTCTGGTTACGATAACATTGCAACAACAAAAAACAGTGTGCGCGTGCGAGTGTGTGTGTGTGTGTTTGTGTGTGTGTGCGTGCGTGCGAGCGTGCGTGCGTGCGTGCGTGCGTGCGTGTGTGATAACGTCGCCTGAACTAAAAAAAAGTTTATCTTTAATAGAAGAGACTAGAATGAACATAAATCAATTTTTTCTTTCGCTGAGAACGCTTTTGTAAACGTGAATAGTGAATTCCCTGAGTTCTCGTTCGGGAAGGAAGATGGACGGCAAGCAGTCGTTGTTTATTTTTTTTTCACAATCGAAAAAGAATTTAGGGTCGGCAGAAAAATGGGGTCAGTGGGGTTACTGTAACATATATTTATCTATTTATTTGTTTATTTAGTTGCTTATTTATTTGTTTATTTATTTGTCTGTCTGTCTGTCTGTCTGTCTGTCTGTCTGTCTGTCTGTCTGTCTGTCTGTCTGTCTGTGTGTGCGTGTGTGTATGTGTGTGTATTAATATATCAATTAATCTATTTATTTACTTAGCCTTAGAATGCACTGAATACTTTAATATTGTCCATGGAAGTCCATGAACAATGAATTCGATCCCGGTGCATTCATTCGTCATAAACACAGTCGCAATAAACACAGTCGCAATTAACACAGTCACAATAAAGACAGTCACAATAAACACAGTCCCAATGAGTGCAGTCTCAATAAACACAGTCACATCATAATAAAACAGTCGCAATAAACATAAACAGTCACAATAAACACAGTTGCAATAAACACAAACAGTCACAATAAACACAGTCGCAATAAACATAAACAGTCACAATAAACACAGTCCCAATAAACACAGTCGCAATAAACACAGTCACAATAAACACAGTCGCAATAAACACAGTCGCAATAAACAGTCCCAATAAACACAGTCCCAATAAACATAAACAGTCACAATGAACACAGTCCCAATAAACACAAACAGTCACAATAAACAAAGTCCCAATAAACACAAACAGTCCCAATAAACACAGTCCCAATAAACACAGTCGCAATAAACACAGTAGCAATAAACACAGTCGCAATAAACACAGTCGCAATAAACATAGTCGCAATAAACACAAACAGTCACAATAAACACAGTCGCAATAAACACAAACAGTCACAATAAACACAGTCGCAATAAACACAGTCGCAATAAACACAGTCACAATACACACAGTCACAATAAACACAAACAGTCGCAATAAACACAGTCGCAATAAACACAGTCGCAATAAACACAGTCGCAATAAACATTGTCGCAATAAACACAAACTGTCACAATAAACACAGTCGCAATAAACACAGTCACAACAAATACAGTCGCAATAAACACAGCCACAATAAACACAGTCGCAATAAACAGTCGCAATAAACATAGTCGCCATAAACACAGTCGCAATAAGCACAGTTACAATAAACACAGTCGCAGTAAACACAGCCACAATAAACTCAGTCGCAATAAACACAGTCGCAATAAACACAGTCGCAATAAACACAGTCACAATACACACAGTCGCAATAAACACAGTCGCAAGAAACACAGTCGCAATAAACACAGCCACAATAAACACAGTCGCAATAAACACAGTCGCAATAAACATAGTCGCAATAAACACAAACAGTCATAATAAACACAGTCGCAATAAACACAGCCACAATAAACACAGTCGCAATAAACACAGTCGCAATAAACACAGTCGCAATAAACACAGTCGCAATACACACAGTCGCAATAAACACAGTCTCTAGAAACACAGTCGCAATAAACACAGCCACAATAAACATAGTCACAATAAACACAGTCGCAATAAACATTGTCGCAATAAACACAGTCGCAATAAACACAGTCGCAAGAAACACAGTCGCAAGAAACACAGTCACAATAAACGCAGTCGCAATAAACACAGTCACAATAAACACAGTCGCAATAAACACAGTCACAATAAACACAGTCACAGTAAACACAGTCACAATTATCAGAGAAATATCGGTCGCTACAGCCTTTGAGAGGAAAATCAAATTTGTTTGCACAGATCAGCTTTTTTGATGCGCGGCGTTGTCCACGAGGGAATGTAAACAGGATGCGGTACTTTGCTCGCAAATGGCGAGCAGTCAGAAGTTAACGTCAAAACCGGACGTGGCACATTGTTTACACACAGTCCACGCAAACTCTCAAATAGCCACGTAATACACCCTGCCGCTCAAGCAAGGTCGCCAAAGTGCTTTGTGTAAAAAATGTGTATTTATGCACACTGTGCGTGCCTCGTGAGTTTTCCAAGTAAGATTTTCACAACTCTTGCATGCATACAATTACTAGTCTTCGCCATGTTGCACTGTATTATGCGTCAGCTTCTACTCTACACGTTCTTCGACAATGCGATTTGCTTTCCTCCCGATTATGCGCCTTGAGCATGTCTTAACTCATGGTAGGGCGCTATACAAACCCACACATTATTACATTATTTATAGTATAATTTTTTTAAGCATTTGTGTTCAGGAATCCCAGCTGCTACGGAATGAATTTTCACTCAATAATTGACTAACTTTCGGGTTTCCACGCAGCATCAAGTTCAAATTTGTCTGAGAGCAGTTTGCGCCATCTTTACCCTCGTCCCAATGCCGGTGTCGGCGACTGAACGGTCCGCCTCAAACTTTGGTCCCCCCTCCTCTATCTGCTCATGCGCGAGAATCCCAATAGCCTGTGCGCGACCCTATAGTCCGTTTCAATATTGCTCTGTCAGTCGAGACGCTACTGACTTCGCACGCCCAGGGAGTTATGCTAAAATTCGGCCGCGTTAATGTATCTGCGTTTTGTTACAAACGTACTTCCTCAGCGGTACTGTATTCCATGCACCTTAAAGGTCCGCGTGATTCGGGTGTAATCTTAAGCTAAACGAGAGGGGGAGGGGGCGACCATTGGGCAAATGCCTATTAAAATAACAAAAGAGAGGGGGGGGGGGGGGAACCATTGGGCCCATGCCTATTAAAAATAACCAAAAGAGAGGGGGCACCTGTCGCATGACGCGACAAGGGGTGTGATTTGGGAG
>JAWQFJ010035220.1:27500-30000 GCA_034096865.1 Theodoxus fluviatilis | reverse complement strand
TCAACATTCATTGTAATGTTGTTTTCAATCTCGATATATTTTATAAACGGTTTTGCTGTATTGGTTTTCTTGGAAAAGAAAATGGTGATGTATGGTGAAGAAAATAAATTCCTGCAGAATCCAGTAGTTTCATGTTGTTTTTTTACTCATCTTCACACATCATGCCCTCTGTGTCTGAATCACACCCGTAAGGGGACTGATACGGAGGTCGAATGACTAAGATATTTTCTGGACCCGATACAGATGTAAAGGGTAAAGATGGTATATTCTATATTGCAACTTTTCCACCCACTGATGGATGCTCAACCTGCACACATTCACCCCCTGGTCATCGGGCTACCTCTTTTTATCACTCCAACACCATCTCAACTCCCAGGGGAACATGCAACCAGGCTGCGGATGAACGCCAAAATTAACCTTCACAATTTTCCAGCTCAGCCCTCACAGGTACCCGTTTTACGCCTGAGTGGGGAGAAGCAATGTGAGTAAAGCACCTTGCCCAAGGATGCAACGCTAGAATCCGCGCAGCTTCGAACACCGCACCACTAGGCGCAAGCGACTGCATGTCAAGCACGCTGACCACTCGGCAACGTTATCATCATCATCATTTCTTGTATCACACTATCTCCGAAAAGATCGCTCGTTGCACACAGTTGAAAAGTTTAGTCTAAAATGTTTGTTCAAATATGCGCGTCTTGAGTTGTCTCCTGAAGTCTCGGGGAGAAGAACATGATGCATAATCAGGTAAAGTTCCACACAACCTCTCCTCCTGTGGGTTCGAGGTAAGAACTGACCCACTGCGCCTCCCTACGCGATTTGTAAGAGGCGAATAACTAGGGACACCGTGACTTGATTTGCGTTTACTCTATACTGTTCAAGTGATTTTCGTGCTTACTGGCCTTATATAGCCTACAAAGGCTGATAGGCCTTAAAACACCATCCATCCATCCATCCATTTGTCGGTGATGAGGTAAATTGAGATGTGAAATTTTGCCCTATCGCCCTTTATGCGTCCTCGTGTTTGGAGGCTCTACACAGCCTTTGCTGGCTGGTGGGCAGTGGGACTCGATTTAACTGATTTCATGTCACTTATTAGATGAACTATATGAGACCTCACTGTCGTGAAGAGTTTTAATTCTTTATTTAAAATGGGTGTTTCTTAACGTTGTGGCCTTATATAGTCTACAAGGCTGATAGGCCCATAAACTCCATCCATCCATCCATCCATCCACACAACCTGGTTAGCGGATGAAAAGGCCATGAGTCTGAAGTACGTTTTGTCTCACAAGGGACTTTGAGAAAGTGGGAATTTGCAGGGTATGTACTCAGAGGCAATATCTCTGTTATGAAGAAGCGATGGAATAGAAACAAGCATGAGGGAGAACGCCCAGGTCGAATCCAACTTTCCCTGGCACTGGAACCCAGTGGAGAGCTTTGAGATTCGGGCTGATGTGGTCTGTGTTCTTGTTCTTCGAAACTACCATTGCTATTACGTCGGACTACGTGACCGAGTGGTCAGTGCGCTTGACCTGCAGTCGCTTGCGGCTAGTGGTGCGGTGTTCGAAGCTGCGCGGATTCTAGCGTTGCATCCTTGGGCAAGGTGCTTTACTCACATTGCTTTTCCACACCCAGGAGTAAAACGGGTACCTGTGAGGGCTGAGTTGGAAGATTGTGAGATAACTTTGGCGCGCTCATCCACAGCCTGGTTGAATGCTCCCCAGAGAGTTGAGATGGTGTTGGAGTGACACAAAGAGGTAGATCGTTGACCATGGATAAAATGTGTGCGGTTTGAGCATCCATTGGTGGGTGAAAAGGTCGCAAAAAAAGAGCACCTTTACCTGACAGTTGACCCCCCTGCAAGAGGACATTAGGCGCAGTGATACACGACGTCGATGAGATGGGAGTATTTCTTTTGTGAGAACGGTATTTAGTTCTGTGGCTGGACTTGTTGCAGGTTGTGTGAGGCGTTGGATGTCATGGTGGAGTCCTTGCTCGGGATGACTCGACGTGACTGCCACTTTCCACCACCACCACCACCACCACCACCACCACCACCATCTCCACCACATCCACCGCAACCTCCACCACCACCACCACCACCATCACCGCCACCACCAGTAATAATCTTCAGTATTAATTCACAAAATCGTACTTTCGAATTACGTTGTGGGAACATTCACTCCAGGCCACCACAAGAGCAGTACCTGTATGGGGCAAGCGGTGGTTGTCACAACCGAAAAATTAAACCCGAGGCGCCCAGACGATACGGTGACTCAGGCCGCTTTTGGAGCAATTTTGTTATGCAGTGTCTCCAGGTATTACTCAGATGTTATTATTTTGGGGTCATATTGAGGGGACTGGTGAATATAAAAAGTTCAATAACTTTTTGATTAAAAAAATGGCTATAAAAAGAGTTGTGTAGGGATGACAGGCCGGTAAATGAAATTCACGCTAAAACTTAGTAAACCCCTTCTGGCGGTGACAGGCCACTGGTATTGTC